>MU185319.1:60865-104986 GCA_016904865.1 Pissodes strobi
CAGTTACAATCCCTCGCTGCGACCAATCGCGCTGTAATGCGTAAATGAAACAAGCACTTATCTCAGTCGACCATTTGGTCGAGTACAAAACACTAAATAAAAAGTATACACAATTAATACCAACACCAACAAAAATTGAAAATTCTGTAAAATACCTTAGGCTGTCCATCAGCTGTTTTGTTGTCGTCATAATTGCTGGGTATGGTTGCGACCCGGTACGAGTCAGAGCGGCCATGCTGCAAAACAAGCACAATCTAGCTAAAACTATATAGTGGCATCGCTATTACAAACCTTGCGTAGAAGATCTCGTAGCTGTCATCGATGCTATGTATTGCTAGCCTATCTTGGGGACTAGTGACACACAACACAATGACATGAGGTAAACAAATATAATAATGAAATGGTGCTACGATTTTAAATTAAAATATTTTAAAATGATTGAATGAAATGATTTTTGTTAATGTTTATATAAACATTAACAAAAGCGCTTTGTTTCGATACCTCAAAGACATTGGATTATCAATAAGATATTCATAACACCGGTAAAAGTAAATCTTTTGATCCATGTTCACATATATATTAAAAATGCACTTGATTAATGAAGTAGAAAGTACTAAAATTTTAGAAATATGCATAAAATGCCAAAAAATTAAGTAAAAAAGATACGTGATTGAAAAATGATGACGAACTGATAAGTCATCGACTCGCAAAGGCTTCTTATTCTAAAGGGATGCAATCATCTCAAAATATTTTTAATAACAAACGTTGACATCTCATCTGATACAATTCTAAACTCGCAAGACGATCATTCAACACTTTAAACAAGTTTTATAACTTCAATTATTTATTACCTTTCTGCCGAGTTTAGAAATTTGTACATAAATTCATTGAGTTTATCACCTTTTTTGAAATTAAGAAAAATATGTCATTATTAGACGAAATACATGCTAGCTTTTTCTTTAAGTTCCAAACACCCTGTAGAGCAAGTAAAGCCAAGTTCTAATTTGTTTAGTCAGCATATGATGCGTGATTTACCTAGAACAATACATATAGGAATGTAGGTATAGTCGTAGAATGAACATTGACTAATAAAAGAAACTAATACAGAAACAAAACTCAGTAACGTGTCTTGTTGAACATTATCCTGGTTACCTCCCCTTATTGAAGAATACTCGAAGCTGGCATAGGCAATTGTTCTAAGTTCGTTAGTTAGTTTATAACTAAGATTATGTTTCTGAACCATGTCAGCATGGTTTTACAGCGGATTTAACGTGATTTGTGAGATTAATTGAGAATGGTTTTTTACTTTGGTCATAAAGAAAATACTAAAAGTGGACTGTAAACACCAGTTTTTAAATAAATTAAGTTGACTTCAGACGAAACACTTTAATTTATTTAAAAACTGGAGAGCATTACACACATTAATTTACGGTTCAGACATGTTGATGAAAGAGAAGGCTCAAAAATATTAGCTCTGTTCCAACTGACTTGAAAACCGTACATGGGACGGTAATTTCCAGTTGTATAATTCGTTTGTCAACATGACAGAATATTTATCGCCTTCAAAAGTGAAATTGACAACTAGAAATGACGGTCCCTCGTACGGTTTTCAAGTCGGTTGGAACAAACCTATTATGTCGCCGCACTTGCCCAAACAGTTTTAATCATACTCACACATATCACATATTGTGGTCTCTAGGAATGTAGGTATAGTCGTAGAATGAACATTGACTAATAAAAGAAACTAATACAGAAACAAAACTCAGTAACGTGCCTTGTTGAACATTATTCTGGTTACCTCCCCTTATTGAAGAATACTCGAAGCTGGCATAGGCAATTGTTCTAAGTTCGTTAGTTAGTTTATAACTAAGATTATGTTTCTGAACCATGTCAGCATGGTTTTACAGCGGATTTAACGTGATTTGTGAGATTAATTGTGAATGGTTTTTTACTTTGGTCATAAAGAAAATACTAAAAGTGGACTGTAAACACCAGTTTTTAAATAAATTACGAAACACTTTAATTTATTTAAAAACTGGAGAGCATTACACACATTAATTTACGGTTCAGATATGTTGATGAAAGAGAAGGCTCAAAAATATAATGTCGCCGCACTTGCCCAAACAGTAAAGCCGGGAACACACTTTCGACACGCCACGCCACCCTGCGAGCTAGCGTGTACCGTGGCGTGCTATGCAAAAAGTGCGGAGCTTCTAAAACAATGCTTTTATATGGACCGGAAACACACACACCACACGGCACGGAAATCACTCCACGCCACGCTGACGTCACACTCCATGCATGCTGCAGCATGTGGAAATCCACACTTTTGTTGCCACGCGTGGTGAGCACTGAGGCGCCAAAAAGCGAATTCGGTTAATTTATTCAGTAATTTTTAATGCGATTTTAATCCTAAAATGGATGACTTACTTATTGAAAAGGTGCGAGAGCATGAATGTTTGTTTATACAACGTCAAATGCCGAGATTACAGGGATAAGCATATGAGACAGACGTCCTGGGAGGAAATTGGACGGGAATTAAAATTTTTTGGTAACTAAATGAATTATTTATTGAATTATGTGAAGATAATAAAGTGACACACCTGAAGAAAAATGTTTTCGTCGACAAAACTTTTTCTTACGAAAGTTTGGCTTAGAAACTGGAAATATTAGGTCGTTTGAACAAAGATGGAGTACAATACATCCTTTGTAGTGCATGTTAGTACATAGTCTTTACATGTAGTTCCATGTATGGATGCGATAAGAATACATCCATAATATGAATTAATAATTATACCAGCCTATGAAATTGCCCCAATTTTTCCCGTCTTTGGTTAATTTCGTGTAGACAGGATGCTCTATGACCTGCCTTATTTTCTAATATATAGATAGAGACTGCAACTTCTTCCAATTCCTCTTCCCAATCAGAAGAATCGGTACTGCTGTCGTTTTCTAGAAACACTGGTACTCCGAGAAAAAAATTAAATTGGGAAATAAACGCAATCAACTGACGTGTGGTGTACGTCGCAGCGACTGCTTGCCTATAGTGTGTTTCTAAACCAAAAATTTTACGCCACGCCACGGAACGCGCTAGCTCGCAGAGTGGCGTGCTATGCAAAAAGTGCGGAGCTTCTAAAACAATGCTTTTATATGGACCGGAAACACACACACCGCACGGCACGGAAATCACTCTACGCCACGCTGACGTCACACGCCATGCATGCTGCAGCATGTGGAAATCCACACTTTTGTTGCCACGCGTGGTGAGCACTGAGGCGTCAAAAAGCGAATTCGGTTAATTTATTCAGTAATTTTTAATACGCTTTTAATCCTAAAATGGATGACTTACTTATTGAAAAGGTGCGAGAGCATGAATGTTTGTTTATACAACGTCAAATGCCGAGATTGCAGCGATAAGCATATGAGACGGACATCCTGGGAGGAAATTGGACGGGAATTAAAAATTTCTGGTAACTAAATAATTATGTGAAGATAATAAAGTGACACACCTGACATAAGAAAAATTTTTTCGTCGACATAACTTTTTCTTACGAAAGTTTGGCTTAACAACTGGAAATATTAAGTCGTTTGAATAAAGATGGAGTACATGCTTTGTAGTACATAGTCTTTACATGTAGTTCCATGTATGGATCCGATAAGAATACATCCATAATATGAATTAATAATTATACCAGCCTATGAAATTCGCCCAATTCTTCTCTTCTTTGGTTAATTTCGTGTACCCAGGATGCTCTATGACTTGCCTTATTTTCTAATATATATATAGAGACTGCAACTTCTTCCAATTCCTCTTCCTAATCAGAAGAATCGGTACTGCTGGCGTATTCAATTTTTTCTAGAAACACTGCTACTGCGAGAAAAAATTAAATTGGGAAATAAACGCAATCAATTGACGTGTGGTGTACGCCGCAGCGACTGCTTGCCTATAGTGTGTTTCTAAACCAAAAATTTTACGCCACGCCACGGAATGCGCTAGCTCGCAGAGTGGCGTGGCGTGTCGAAAGTGTGTTCCCGGCTTAATCACACTCACACATATCACATATTGTGGTCTCGTATGTTGAGAATACATCCTCTATAACCGAAAACTTCGACAATCAAGGTCAGGTACAAATACCACGAATGGTGACAGGTTTGTCCTCCTTAATATGCAAAGAGATGCACTGCTGTTTTTCTGTACCGATTAGAAATGGTACCTCAAATCAAGGTAAGCGAAAATATGTAAAATGAAGGTTTGTAGAAGATCGACCATAGGACCAAAGTTATATCGAAAGTAGATATGTAAGATTACAGAAGAAATGGGGTAATGTATTGTTTACAGACGAGTTCAGGTTATTCCTGCAAACGCCAGATAGTCGTGAACACGTGAACCCTTATTATGTATCTCGTATGTGGGAAATACATCCGTCATATCGCAAAACGTCTCCAAGCCAAGGTCGGGTACAAATACCACAAATGTTGACAGGTTTGTCCTCCTTAATATGCAAAGAGAATGAGGTTGCACTGTTGTTGTTCCGTACCGATTAGAAATAGTACGTCAAATCAATGTAAGCGAAGATATGAAAAATTAAGGTTTGCAGAAGATGGGCTTAATTCACTTAGATTGACCACAGAACCAAAGTTGCCATATAGAAAATAGATTCAATTTGTAAGATAACAAGAAAATGAGGTAATGTACTGTTTACAGACGAGTTCCGATTATGCCTACAAATGGCCAGATAGTCGTGAATACTTATTATGTACCTCGTATGATGGAAACACATCCTTCATATCGGAAAACATCTCCAAAAAAATGGTGACAGGGTTGTCCTTCTTAAGATGTAAAAATATTGAAGAAGTACTGTTGTTTTTCCGTAGCGATTAGAAATAGAACGTCAGATAAATGTAAGGGAAAATATGTAAAATGAAGAATTACAGAAGATGGGCCTTACTTACGTAGATTGACCACATGGCCAAAGTTACAATATAGAAACTAGATTCAATTTGTAAGATAACAAGAAAATTAGGTATTGTACTGTTTACAGACGAGTCCCGGTTATGCGTACAAACGCCAGATAGTCGTGAACACTTATTATGTATCTCGTATGATGGAAATACATCCTTCATATCGGAAAACGTCTCCTAACCAAGAGCACAGTACAAATACCACAAATGGTGACAGGTTTGTTCTTCTCAATATGTAAAAAGATTGAAGAAGTACTGTTGTTTTTCCGTACAGACTAGAAGTAGAACGTCAAATCAATGTAAGGGAAAATATGTAAAATGAAGGTTTGCAGAAAATGGGCTTAACTTACGTAGATTGACCACAGGGTCTAAGTTACCATGTCGAAAGTAAATTCAATTTGTAAGATATCAAAACAATGGGGTAATGTACTGTTTACAGACGATTCCCGGTTATGCCTACAAACGCCAGATAGTCGTGAACACTTATTATGTATCTCGTATGATGGAAATACGTCTTCATATCGGAAAATTTTTCCAAATCAAGATCAGATGCAAATATCACAAATGTTGATAGGTTTGTCCTCCTTAATATGCGAAGAGAATGAAGATGCACTGTTGTCTTTCTGTACCGCTTAAAAATGGTACGTCAAATCAATGTAAGCGAAAAATGTAAAATGAATGTTTGCATAGGACCAAAGTTGCCATATCGAAAGTAGATTCAATATGTAAAATTACAGAAGAAATGGGGTAATGTATCGTTTACAGACGAGTTCAGGTGATCACTGCAAATAGTCGTGAACACTTATTGTGCATATCGTATATTGGAAATACATCCTTCATATCGGAACACTTCTCCAGACCAAGGTCAGGTAGAAATAATACAAATGGTGACAGGTTTGTCGTTCTTAATATGTAAAGAGATTGAAGAAGTACTGGAAAATATGTATAATGAAGGTTTGCAAAAGATGGGCTTAACTTACTTATATTGACCACAGGACCAAGTTACCATGTCGAAAGTAGATACAATTTGTAAGATTACAAAAAAAATTGGGTAACGTACTGCTTACAGACGAGTCTCGGATATGGCTAGAAATGCCAGATAGTCGAGAACACTTATTATGTATCTCGTGTGTTGAAATACACAATTTAGTTTTGAAAACTTCTCCAGATCAGAGTCAGGTACAAATACCACAAATGGTGACAGGTTTGTCCTTCTTAATATGTAAAAAGATTGAAGAAGTACAGCTGTTTTTCCGTATCTATTAGGAAGTGTACGTCAAATCAATGTAAGCGAAAATATGTAAAATGAAGGTTTGCAGAAGATCGGCTTAATTGACGTAGATTGACCACATAACTTAAGGTTAGCAAAATGTTACCATTATCGAAAGTAGCTTCAATTTGTAAGATTACAGAAAAAATGGGGTCTGTACTGTTTACAGACGAGTTCAGGTTATGCCTGCAAACGCCAGTCGTCATGAACACTATGCAGTCGATTAGATTAAAATATTTTCCAATTGCCCATCACGAATCACGGAATCATACGAATACGACATTTTGAATGTAGCCAGTACTGACCATTTGTTTGTTGAAAACGCTAATGTGAAAAAAAACATTAAAGAAGCTCTTGTTTCGTATGCTCTTTTGACAGAAGATTAAATCATGATAATGTATGATGCTCCACATACTGGAAAACGCTGAATACGCAGCAATTCTCTAAAAAAGTTTGGGTTAGTTTTAGGTTATTCGATGTCAGGTCGACTGCAAGCTGCCATTTCATTTTGTATGGCGAACACGTTATTATAGATAATCATAAAACTTCTAGATTCCTATAATATGTAATATAGTTTTTCTAGATTCCTATAATCGTATTATAGTTGTCTATCAATCCGATAATAATAAAGACAATTATGAATAATTATCTTTCTTACTATAAAACATCCTGATAATCTCAACGAATCTACCTACAAATTGCATAGGTTAAAATATGTATTATCCATCATCAAACTTCGGCATGCCGGTGAGTGTATTTTCTGAATAACTTACACGAAGTAGTCACCTTTCCTGAGGGAATTAATTCATAAACTTTGGAAGCATTTTAGCTAACTAAAATACACAGAAGTCGATTAAACTTGATAGAATATAGCGAATTCGACTATTCCAACTGATGGCTTTTATGATATTATGCTTAACGGGAATAATAAAGAATATTGTTAACAAGTCTTATGAAAAATTATACAGTAATGAGAGTGAAAATATGACCTATTGGAGAAAACCAATGAAATGCTTACCATTCAGGAATTAATATTATACTCGTATATGTATGTACATACATCAGTGCAAATTAAAATGATACGTACTTTAGCTTTTTTGTATATGGCCACTTCATAATGAATTAATTTATATTTCACAACTTTAAATTATTCAACAAAATTCGACAAAACGTTATCACTTCCATATAGATTAAAGATCATGTTATAGGCAATACAAACCACTCGGTTCCACATCAAGTGGTTAAGTGGTTTGGATGCTACACAAAATGTGAACATGTCATTATTTGTCTTTGTGGTAGTTCCAGTATATAGACTTTTTAGTATAACGACCGGATGTGACAATGGAAAAATGCCACTTGGCTCAGATATTTGTCTTAGAGCCAAATCAAAATCTGTTTAAATTGTGAACCAATGACCTGCTTAAATATTTAGTTGTTAAAATTTTTGTTAACTATAGCTTTAAGGTATCACAAACTCACCTTTAAAATTCACATTTAAGCAGATAAAAGCCCAGAGTGTGTTCAACAATAATTGTTAATCAGAAATGTATACTATAAAAATTTCATCTGCAAACGATTAAATAAGTCATTAGCGCTCTTGTGCAAACGTTCATAAATGTCTGTTAATAAAATAGACTCTAGGAATTCGGGAATGAATAATACCAGTAAACAGGCAGCTAATAATTATATTGTGGATATCCAAGACAAAACACTATTATTGGTTATCTCTAACATATCATTCTAGTTTGCACCTTTAAAAACAATCCAAACTCAACAATACATGTATATGTAAAACAGTGCCAAACAAGGATTAATTTAATATGTTTCTTAAATGAGCAACCCAAGATATGTATATCACTATCTACGTGTGCCAGGTTTGTCGTATGTCTTATCTTTAGTAAAGCCGGTAAGTAGGTACTCTCGGGAGCGTATGGAGGAGGTCAAAATAATCCTAATTTGTCATAGAAAAAAATACCTATAGTGCCCCTTAACGGAGATACAGAGCCCCAAATGGGTACCCAGCGATTTATCTTTTCGGCTTTAACTTTTGAACCAACTTATATAATTTAGTGAAATTGTAAGGCCATAAGGACTTATAAAAGCATACTACAGCAGATGTGTTACACCGTCAGGGAAGCCAGGAACGGACATGCCACAGCACTGATTGGGTCAACATTTTGACAGGTGTCATTTTACAGAACTGAAAATTGATTTTTGTAATACTTGGTATTCTACATTTGTTTCGATAAAATGCTAATTTTATCGTTTTCGAATAAATTAAGTCTTTGTATAACACGTTATTGAAATACTAAATCAGAATACTACAATAAAACACCAGTAAT
Organism: Pissodes strobi; assembly: GCA_016904865.1. NCBI lineage: Eukaryota > Metazoa > Arthropoda > Insecta > Coleoptera > Curculionidae > Pissodes > Pissodes strobi. Next base: position 69,440 of record MU185319.1, read on the forward strand.
TTTTATGTACGTTCACATGCATCTAATTTATGGACAAGCACTCGCTAATTCTATGTAGATAAGAATAATTTCTTCTGATACATTTCCAAATCGGCGTTTATCGCACCGAAGAACTTTTGAAAGAGTTGGTCGTAGCTTAAGAGAAACAGGTAAAAAGTCAAGTGAGATAAAAAAAAATGCTAAAACTACCGAATCTTTTGCTAATTCGTTTTAGGAAGTTTTTGCCGCATTGTTGTGGAGAAGAGCCTCCAAGAGCAAGAACCCTCCGTGAGAGGACGAAATTCTGGATGAAATTGCAGAATATCCCTCTAAGAAAGCTGTCGCGTCGGTCCAAGTTCATGCGACAAAGTAGTTTGTTCATGAGACCCTTCAAGAACAACTGCAATATCCTTATCACGTCCAATAGGTGCATGCCATCCGCTGATTATCCTGCAAGGGTCAATTACGTAAATTGATTTTTGAAACGATCTAGGCAAAATCCAAATTTTAGTATAGTACTGTTTTGATCATGGACGAAGCCGGTTTCACCCAAGTCGGAGTAATAAATAGCCATAATGTGCATATTATCAAATACTTTAGGTTATCGCTGGACTGGTCAAAGTAGGTCTATTCTATGGCCACCGAGGTCGCCAGACAGGACTCCCTTGGATTTATTTTTATGGGAAAATTTATGACTGTTTTTCACAAAATACCAACCTACTTATTATTAGAAAATGTGCCCTTAGAAATTAGAAATCGGATGTGGTTTATATACGATCGTGCACCACTCCATTTAAGCAATTTACTTCGTCGACACTTATCAAATACTTTAGGTTATCGATGGACAGGTCAAGGTAGGAGTATTCTATGGCCACCGAGATCGCAAGACATGACTCCATTGGATTTCTTTTTATTTCTAATTTATGAGTTTTTTCAAAATAGCAACTTACTTTGCGTATTTCTTTAATGTGTAGTGTTCGTGTATCCTTCAAGATATTTTAATGGCTTTATTTTTAGAGATCTAAAATCACCACACTTAAAAAAAAAATCAGATTTTAGATCTATTATAAAAATAAAGACATTAAAGAATCTTGAAGGATACACGAAAATTACACATTAAAGAAATATGCAAAGTAAGAGATGAACTAAGTACAGAGAACGAAAACTTGGATCAATCTAATATTATATCTAGACAGCTCGTAATGGAAACCTCACGGCACAAAATCCTCAGAGAGACCACTCGAAAGATGGCGCGATAGCCTGCAGCCTCCATTCCAAGAATAACAAGACAGATAGAAAGCCTTTTCAGAAATACTAATATATAAAATATATAAGGAACTGACTCAGTGACTCCATAATTCATCACGACCCAGCTCAAACGGTTTGACAATCTTGACATAGAAATCTAAATTTTGGCATATAGAAAGGATTTTTAAAAACTTAAATTCCAAGGGATTAATAAAAAATGAAAATATTTTTTATCGCAAAAAGTAATCTTTGCTATTTTGAAAAACGGCGAAGCAAGTAAATTTTATTTTATTTTTTTACATAATATACAATTTTTGTATATTTTAGAGGGTAATGCAAAGGGGTGAAAACTACTCCGTATTAAAAATTGATTGAATTTTCTTACACTAGAGCTTTAAATCTTGGCATACATAAAATATAATTTTAATTGTTTATCAGAAAGATTAATTTTGGCATACAGGTTGATTTTCTTTCAGATGTATAGGGGTTCGATAAGAATGGATTTTCCACAGTTGAAATTCTTAGGGATTGAAATAATCCCCTAAAAATGAGAAATAATTTCTATCCCAAAAAGTCTTTGTAATTTTGTAAAGTGGTCATACTCGTCAATATCTTTAATTTCTTTTATTTATCATTTTTGTGTATATTTAAGAGAGTCATGCAAGGGGTGAAAAGTGCCCCGTGTTATTTTTTAAACGTGCCAAAAACATAAAGTCAAAATTTGGCAAAATCTTTATTCCAAGGGGTTGAAACAACTCTTTAAAATTAAAAATAGTTTCTATATTTTATTAGAAAGCAAAATTTTGCAATACAGGTAGATTTTAGGGTTTGATAAGGAAGGAACTTATCACATACTCAAATTTCTAGGAGTTGCAACAATCCTCTAAAAATTAAAATGTTTTATCTCAAAAAGTATTTTTACATAGTATACCGTTTTTCGCATATTTGATGGGATAATATAAGGAGGTGATCTTAACTCTTAACGAGAATTGAGTATCAGCTAGTACTCGTATATAGGGAGAACACTGACAGTGGGACAGATTTATTCCAATGATATATTATGTTTACGAAAAATTTAGAAATTAAGTGTAGCATTATAGCCTTGCTGTGATTTTATCGATTCTGAAAAAGCAAAGCATACTGTCGGAACTAACAATACTTACGTACTAGGAAATTGAGTTTCAAATTTAAGACAAAGTATATGAATACTATGAAAGTTTGTGAAGAATTAAAAACAAAAAAACATTGTTTGCATTCTGCAATTGTCTTTATCTTGAAAACCAGCAAATAATAAAAAATTGTTTGAATAATTGAGAACAACGGACAAAGGTTATTTCTTTTATTGTATAGCCTTGCCCATATGCACTCACAGCGCAGGACAGATATAGATTTCCCTTCATTTTTCAAGTATGTAGTGGTTAATCTATATTTGAAAAATGTATAATTTTTAGGCCAATAGTGCATAGATATATAATTATATAGATAAAAACAGCTACACAATAATTATTAAGCTATAGCAGCAACTAACCTAAACTACTTACCGATGTTAGATATTCGGGGCTATATAACATCGATAATGCAATAAACTATACATGCACCAGGGAAACTACTTCTCGTTTCAGTATCCATACAGTATTACATATTTTTATGTAACAGACACAAGTCAACACGCATTTAGGGTATTAAACTCGCTTATGCAGTTGTAAAAAGATGATATTGCACATTAATCTCATATTTTGAAATACGTACGTTTAAAACCTTTTAAACGCAACCGCAACGTGCAGTAAAATACTTTAAAACTCAAAATTACTGCCAAAAAATATAAAAACTTCTTCATGTACTTAAATGCAGTGTTTTTTTATGTAACAGATAAATAGCGGGTCAAATTCTTGCATTTAAACGGACTAATTGATTAAGAATAAAGAGGAATAGTTGGCAGTTAAGCACAATTAAAACACAATCCACGGCAACGTGCTTAAAATCACAAAATTAATCAAAATTATTATTAATATCTAAGTAATTTTCAATACCAATATGTTAATGGCTTGTTGGGATTTTATTAAAATGCCTTGGATTTTCTCGAATTTTTTTATAAGTACCTACTAGCTACGAATTTAAATAATTGTTCTTATCTCGAGTTTTGACTAACTGCCGAATATTAAATTAATCTAACATATAAATGAAACTCATTCCACCACATTATGACTCCGTTAACAGAAAGAATGTCCAGGCGAAGATCGATAGTGGCGTTCTCGACCTAGCAGAATGAGTAAGGATATCCAAGACATAGCACACTACACAAACACAATCTAGAAAGCGCTAATGGCTACTTGCATCTTACAACGTACCTCCTCCCCCATGGTAGTTGGCCGTCGGCAAAGATAATCCGGGGAAAATAGGTGTTAAATGCAGAACCTCATAAGGGGCAGCTATCGCTGGACGATTTGCAACGAACGCACTGAAGGACGGGCGCGGACCCACTGAAAAGCGTCGAACGCGCTACTGGCGCGGCGTCTATTGAGCACTGACGTCACACTGCGGATCCCCCGTGTCTCTCGACGACGGCGGCGTCGAAGCGAGAAAAAGCGCTCCAAATGGAACCTCACAATCACGGGCACCCGAAGAACTAAATGACCAAAAGTCACCTTCATCTGCCACTGACACTTCATGTATCAAGATACCTTACAAGCAGGGGTAATGATTGAATTTTGAATATATGAAACATTTTTATTAAGTTTCTAGGATAGGAAATTAAAAATTTTAAAAACGAGATATAAACAAATCAACCGATTTGTCAAATTGCAAACTCGATATGGTTTCATATAATTAGCATCCAGTAAAAAAAAACATGATATCCTTATTTGACAAATACCAAATAAAAACGTGGGCCATTCAGATGTGTGAATGAATATTGTGTTTTTTTAGATCCACATTCAAGTGTTGGATATCATTAATTTTCATAAAATTCATTTACAAGGAATCAATACATGGCAACTTCTGCATAAAGAGTTGAAACATCGACTCACAAATTTCGCTTCTAAAATTTCTAAAAATAAATTGGGAACGAAAAACAACATAAATAAGACTTCCTTTACTAACCTAACTAATTCAATTAAAACATTTGCTTTGTAATTTCTTCGCTTAAAAAAGATTCTGAATTAAACATATATATCTTAGCAATTCCGTTCCCTAACTAGGGTTGGGCAATTATCAAAGTTATTAATCGATTTTCGATGCCCAAAAATTATCGATTAATCGATTAAAAAAAATAAAGTGGAAGAATCGATTATTTCAGATTCAATTCCCAACAGATATTCCGCATGGTAAATAATTAGAATAAATAAGCAAATTCAAGAAATAGAAAAGAAACCAAAAAATTTAAATGAAAAAACTTCACAAAAACATACTGTACCCAAATGTTAAACGAAAACGCTAACCATTATATTGCGTATATTATTTTTAACACCAGAAATTACCAACGATGGTCATGTCTACCTATCCACGGAGACGACAGTGTGGCACAGTGGACATCTTCGTGAACATTTGGATCATTATTTGATGGGATATTTCCGATTGGGGGGGGATAATTTTAGGTAAAGGCAGTTTGGTCAACCAAAGGAATTGGCATAGAACATTTTGGAGAAATATATTATACTGTTTAGTTAGTTTTAACAAATTCTGACCGAATATGTAATCTAGTCAGCTTTAGCGCGCTTTAGTTAGTATTGGTTTATTTTGATTATTGCCTGTTATATGTGACTGTAACCTTGAATAGGTCATTTCTACCAAATTGTAGTCCACCGAAATATTCCGCCCCAATATATTTGCCCCATAATATATCATTTCACCAAAGCGTCTTCTTGGTAAAAAGTCTTCACACATATCATAAATATAAGTATTTCACCAAAATGTACCTCATCTCCTTTGATCAACTTCTGAAAATACTGGAATATTAAAATGTAACAAGGAGTATGTCAAAGACACACTAATATTTGAAGTGATCAATGCTAATTATGGTTTGTAGATGTATTAATATCGGATTAAATAGATGAAGATCAGAAATGCTAAGGCGACATCATGAATTGTACAAGTTGGACTAAACGAGAACCTAAAGAACACCCAATTTATGATAAGAAAATTCGTTTTGTTTGGAATGTGAGACCATCCTCCTCCCCCAGGCTGGAGAACACCGTAGTACAAAGTTTGGAGCTGATCACTGGCAGTTTGTGGCAAGAGGGGCTGCATTGTATTAGCTGGCAGGAACGTCAAACTGGTAAGAGCAGTTTGATTACGGGGAGTGACGCCCTCGCCATTCCAAGTTTGCCACGGGATGTGGTTAATCAAATCCTATCGTCCTCCTCCAGGCTGGAGAACACCAAGGTACAAAGTCTGGAGCTGATCACTGGGGAGTGACCCAACAAACCCCATTCTTATCCCTGTCAGATTAGGGAAACTGAGTCTGAGGCCGATGCTTCCAGTAGAAGCGGCCCTAGGTGGTAGATGCATACGCCGACTCGCATCGTCCGGTGAAAGACCACCCCACCAGAACTGGGAAGTGGTTCTTCCGAATCACGTTCCGCTTCCGCGCTGATTGTTCCGGGTTCCACAGTAGGAATATATGGACATGATGGTGCTTCCAGGATCAAAATATTTCGGATGTAATCTCCCCGGCCATTCGGATCTCCGGGTGCCGGGTGGCCCTTCATGCAACGTTACACAAGCAACAAGGGAACCAATTTAGAATAGATTTCTGCAGCATAAGAGGCCTAAATACAAACATTAATTGGGTACCCCAACATCTACAAACAAATAGACCACACATATTAGCCTTTACAAAAATACATGTTCTACAACAACAGTAAACTACCTCTACCCTGGTTACGACTTACACACTCGATTTAGACATAAGTTCGGAATATGCCTTTTTGTCCGAAGCGACCTTTCATGTCACCACGAGTAAACACTCGAACCGAACAACCTTGACGTTATGTAGCTCAAGTTCACCGCCAAGCAAGTTTATATGCTGTCTCTATCGCCCACCGAGCGATAGAGCCTGCCAAAGCTTTTTTACAACACTAGCTACCACTTTTGACTCAGTACAGGTCAATCACCCCAATTCAGAAATAATCGTTCTGGGAGACTTCAATGCCCACAACACCAACTGGCTCAAACATCACAACAAGACCGACAACGAAGGTAGAGAAGCTGAAGCATTTGCCATCAGCTGCGGGCTTATTCAACTTGTAGACGAACCAACTCGAATATCAGAGAGGGGCGAATTCGCCGCCCTCCTGGTTCTTTTTTGACGGACATAAATGCAACAAGAATTGTACAAGTTACACTAAACGTGAACTTAAAGAACACCCAATTTATGATAAGAAGATTCGTTTTATTTGGGATGTGAGACCAGGCCAGGCACCACAATCAACTTGACGGACATGAAATGCTAAGGCGACAACAAGAATTGTACAAGTTGGACTAAACGTGAACCTAAAGAACATCCAATTTATGATAAGAAGATTCGTTTTGTTTGGGACGTGAGACCAGGTCAGGCACCACACTCAACTTGACGGACATGAAAGTTTAATAAATTAATGAAGGATTATTTCAAAGTTGGATAATATGAAATAGAACCTCTAAGCAGTAAATACAAATCTTAAGTGAGAGGAAGTACCTATTACCAATGACAGTAGATGCAAATATCACTCTCCTTAAATAGATTTAAGAAAACCACTATCTGCCTACGTGTTTTTTTAAATCGCACTCAACAATAAATATCTAGTTAGATAGTTCAGGACCTATTTTTTTAAAATCACATATCTCTTTTCTACCTAACAGAGTAGAATATTAAAATAGTGCAAAGTTTATTAAAATTTCCTTTAATTGCAGTGAAGACATATCGATTTCTAGGAAATGCAGGAAGTTTGCCAAAATCTTGTTTACGAGTAGCCTCGTTTTTAGACTAATTAAAAAGTTTTGAATAAATAATGGTCAATCTATACATTTTTATAGCGCCTCATCCGAAAAAAGGAACGCAATTTCCGAGCTATTGATTGAAGTAGTTGCAAATATTGTCCTCATTTTCCAAAACATGAAATGCTATTCATGAACTATTAAAATGATAGGAGAAATGCAACGTTGCAAACAGAAAACTTCAAATGCATTCCATCCAAATTTAATTTGAAGTTCCACATTAATCAATCAGTATCAATTTCACGCCCATGATATTACAGAAATCGCTGGCAGATACTGGATCAGAGTATCACAAGACAGAGAAACAGAGCGTAATTGTAGAAAGCTATCTATATCCAGAAGTATACCAGTACAAGATCAGCAAGGAAAAAGAGTTTATTGCACATAATCTGAGAAGAACAACCGTAGTTCTTCTCGGACACAATCGTCGATTGCCAATTGCCAGACGTTTGAGATATTAATAGAGGAAAGACACTCGTTGACTATCAGGGGGACATTGAAATTCAAGTTCCCTATATTCTGGGTATAGATTATAAATATGTATGCATCATATAAATTTAAAATTACATTCAAGAATGAAGCAAAATTATATAAATATCGGTGGAAATTTGTAAATAAAACAGGAGTTGTATCATACTTCGGGACATCCTTATGACGGGGACACGAGCGTTTATAAAACGGACGTTGCGACGGAGGTCAATCAAAACGCACGTTGAAAACCTGGCCATATGAACGTTAGTTCATGTGGCCAGTTGTTAGTTCTAAAGCAACCTCGTTTTTAATTTTAGGGGCGCCTTACGTACAGCAGGTTTTAACCTGCGGCTAGCTTAACAGCGTTGGTTCTCGACGACACAGACGTTAAAAGGACCGTTAAAAAAATCCTTTATTTCGTAATTAACATCTGTCATGACGTCCGTCACAACGTCCGATTTTTAAACGCTCGTGTGTCCCTGGCTTTATTGTATTACTGCATACAGAGATTGGTTATACAATCCAATTAAGACTTCATTCATGTTTATTCTATACTATTATATTCAATTATTGTTACAGCAGGTAATCAACTTCGGTGTGGATATTCAGAATGCCTACGGCATTCAAACATTTAGAACTTTAAATTGGATTTGCTTTGCTTACGTATTTACCATATACACATTAAACTGCAAACTTGGACATTTACTGACTATACAAGATAGGCTAAAATCAAAATATCAATTATTCTGCCTTAAAAACTCCTAAATTCTTATTATCATCAAGCCTCTTATCTACACACCAAAGTCCTTTATTTTCTATTTTTATTACTTTTAATTGTATTAACTAATACACTATTAACCCATGCTAATAAACAACAAAATATTAATTAATATGAAAAGCGATCTTAGAACCGAATATACTACCAGGTCTGCCTAATGGTACAGTTTGTTTATCCGTACGCATTTATACATTCCTTACATGTATTTGGCACCCAGCGCAATTTCATTGGTCAGATTCAAATTTAAAAGTTCTCTGGAGTAGACGGGCATACGAAATATTTATCTCTCAATCTCTCAATTTTGGGCTTGGGTCCTTGGGTTAGTTTTTGGTTAGATTTTGTTGGCTCCCGAAGCGGGCGGAGGGTAATGTATATGGAATGTATAAATTCTCCCAGCACCGGTATCGAATATATCCCGATAGATTTATTTACCGATATTTGTCAGAATAGAAGTATAGTAAAAATAACCCAAAGCATGTACGAAATCCAAAAAACATTAAAATTACATTTCGCGTGTGGCATCGATTTCTCCGTACGCAGATTTCGCACTCGAACTCTGATTGGTTTTAAATTCGAATCTGACTAATGAATGTGCGCTGAGTGCCAAATACATGTACGGAATGTATAAATGCATATCTTACCTAATGGTGGCTCTCATTATCAATCGGTCACCAAAAGGGTGAATGACATTCAACAAACAGATGGAAAACATTGAATGAGACCACGCAGAGCTGAATATCATGGAAGGATTCAGCAGTGAATAACTAAGATACACCTACACAAGGTGTACCAAAAAATAGTTGAGGCACTCAAAAATAAGTTTTCATAAATTCTTCAATGCATTAACACTTTTTAATTTTATCTGAAATTTTAGACGTTCTTTATGTATAACATTATGTAAAAAATTGACGAACTCATCTTATTAGTAGCTGAACAAACCCTTACGATGTAGATTGTTGTGAAACATTCATTTTTGTGCCCCTTTTTGGTTTTTTGGCATCATTAAGGTCACTTAATTAGCACTTGCACTGCAATTTATACCCTCGGACCCGAAGAGGTCCTATGTTTTTCTAGTTGAATTTGATCAAATTTAAAACACGAAGTGGAGAAAAAGGTAACAATTTGACAAACAAATGTAGTATAAAACATAGCCTTACATGCCTTGTTTTTTTTTTAACTTAAATCACATTTTCTCTTAACGTTAGGTTTATTTGCATGCAAAATACGTAGAAATATGCCGGCCACTTCGATAAACTTATTAATATTAAGTTGATTTTTCAAAGAAAAAATTGCCTGGAAAGTTCAAACAAATAAACATACTGTATATCTAAAATATCAACGTGAAGCTACAGACCGACATTCAGCCTATTAAGCATCATAATATTATCATAGTACTTATACTATGATATTATTATTGATAAATTTGCATGTTAAAGGCATCCTTTATAATATATTCCTGAGCTAAACAAGAATGTACATAAATAAAATTAATAGACTAATGAAGGCAATACTATAATGTCTGACAAACATCATTTTTATAGTAGAGATAAGGATATACAAGGCATGGTTATGCGATTAATCCGTTTATTATATCGGTATAATTATTAATGATATAACCGTGTCAGAGTACCTCTATAGCCCGGCAGCTCGTGACAGAAAAAAGGGACTCATTTTTTACAGTCTGCCTTCGATAGGGGACATACAGCTGTAAGCTATTGAAATTTGTATTTAAAATTTTTCGCACCGTGGTAATGCATGTTGAAACATGAATTATAGTTTACAAAAAAATGGTCTCTTGGAACAACTTTTTACAGTCTGCCAATTACATGAACACAAATTAAGTTTGCCAAATCCGTCATAAGCTTATTGGCAGACGTTTTTCGAGAGTACAATAGTCACGCATGCTCGTGTAATCTTGTAAAAAAAAATCGTGTAACTGAGAACAATTTTTTACAGTCTGCCAAGCACAAGTTAGACTCAGTTATCAGTAAACTTATAACAATTTTACTAGGCAGACGTTTTGCAGATGTACAAATGTCTCAGATGCATTAGTTAATTAACAACATTTTTATGATAACTCGGAACAATTTTTTACAGTCTGCCTCTTAAATAATTAAAAACTTTTTCGAAAAATATGATGTCCAAAACTATTGGCAGATGAATTCGGATAGTTTGAGTTACCGGCAGACGCATTTGAACTTGTAAAGAAAAAAAATAATTTTTGGCAATGTTTTACAGTCTGCCTTTTTTTTCATGTAATGTTTAGTTACTGAATAAGCCTTATATTTAAAGGCAGACGATTTGTTAAAGTACAAGTGGAAGGAAAAGAATAGTTCCCAAAAAATTGACCCCAAACAACAAATGAAATAATTTTTTCAGTCTGTCATTTTTTTCTTTACTTTACTTTTAAACTGAATATGGAGAAGCCAAGATCAGTGGGAGAAGCCGACGCGACGATTTAAACGACTACTAATGTGAATATTAAATTTTAAAACAAAATATAAAAAATTAACGTTATTTGTAACTATTCTTTTACAGTGTGCTACCATTTTTTTTTAAATTCGATTCTTACACTTATACAATAATGTAGACACATGTTTCCAATGTGTACACGCCTAATTATTGTAGAAACATTCTTTGATTAAAAAGGAAAATAAACAGAAGTAATCCGTTCAATTACAACATATAAAAAGTGTATTTAATGTAAAATACTCGATCCGATAAATCAACTCACTTCCCAATAAATTAGAATACCATTGAATCAATGGAATACTGACATATGTCAACAGCACGGGTAATAAGTAAAATAATGCGATAAAAAAATTGCTTTCACTCAGCCCCTATCAAAACAGTTAAAAACAAAACTACTGCTACTGACGGCCTTCGCCGCCACCTGTTTTTGTAGGGTTTTTCTCCTCTGCCCCTCAGCCGTCGAACTGCATCAGCGGCAAGTCAGAATTTACACTATATTTGTTTGGCCCGATGAGCGCTGACCGTCATCTTTTATTTCGTTTTTTACTCTACGTCTACTTAATGTTTTTACTATCGGGGTAGGTAGTCATTGAAAGGTGGTAATAACAGAGTGTTGGTTTGTTATACTCTGGTAATAGTTAGTAAGTAATGCAATAGCAGTAGTGGCAGTTTGTTATACTCTGGTAGTGGTTGAAATTGTGTGCCTTTCCCCATCCCCAATAAATTAATACCACAGCTTATCATATCTATCGAAATCGGAAATTTTGAGTGTCGGGCACTGCGCATACCTGGTAGTGCCCTGAGCGGTTCAGTTCCACGGTCTCGTGATTTTTCAGGCAATGTAATGACACGAAGCGGACTGAATTTGAAATTAATATTGGCATCAAAATCCACGACAAATTCGTCCGAAGCTACGACTATCGCCCTAAAAGGACCGGAAATTTCGGATTTTTATACAATTTTGCCATTTAAAATCGTTTTTAAACGGATTTTAGACGATAAAACATCATATTTTAAATTAAACGAACTGTCAAAAGTATTATTCAGATGCCCAGACAAAAATATTAAATCATGGTCCTCTTCTAAAATTTTCACTTGACTTTCCCAAATCAAAGAATGCCGCCGCAAGATGAGTAGCTGGTTATTGAATAAGCTGTGTTAATACTGATCCTTGTACATTCACAAATCGTCTGCCTTTAAATATTACGCTTATTCAGTAATTAAATGTTACACGAAAAGAAAGGCAGACTGTAAAAAATTGCCAAAAAAGATTTTTTTTCTTTACAAGTTAAAAAAAAGTTTTTTCGTATTCTGTATGCGCTGGATTTGTCTGCCATTTTTTTATTCTATATTAAAAATTATAAAGTTTATATCTAATCTAGTTTGAATCGGTAAAAAATTGTTCCGAGTTATCATAAAAATGTTGTTAATTAACTAGTGCGTCTGAGACATTTATACACCTGCAAAACGTCTGCCTAGTAAAATTGTTATAATTTTACTGTTAACTGAGTCTATCTTCTGCTTGGCAGACTGTAAAAAATTGTTCTCAATTACAAGATTCTTTTTACAAGATTACACGAGCATGCGTGACTATTGTACTAGCGAAAAACGTCTGCCAATAAGCTTATGACGGATTTGGTAAACTTAATTTGTGTTCATGTAATTGGCAGACTGTAAAAAGTTGTTCCAAGAGACCATTTTTTTTTACAAACTAAAATTCATGTTTCGACATGCATTACCGCGGTGCGAGAAATTTTTAATGCATATTTCGATAGCTTACAGCTTAAATATGTCCCCTGTCAAAGGCAGACTGTAAAAAATGAGTCCCTTTTTTCTGTCACGAGCTGCCGGTCTAATATGTTTTACTCGCTTAAACGGGTGAATGATATGATAGTAGAACATAATAATATCCCATCTTGTTACAGTTTACAATGTATAGTTTACGCATGGCAATGCGTGATAAATGCTTTGTAGAGCAGGACATATTATGCATACCTACACATTAAGACTTGACATCAGGACTCGAATAAACACTTTCATACTTTGTAAAATTTGGATCATCTGACGACAATAAAATATCAGGCTTAATTAGATTTTATTTCTATATTAAAAATCTTATTGCATTCTAGTAATTTAGATATACATACTCATAAATATTCCGAGTACTACTTACTATCTATTGTTTTCTTCAGTGTTCATTTTCTATATATTCACGAAGCATTGTTTATATACCGAGTTTAGTTTTGCAAATAGGCGGAAAGTACCAGTAAATATAAAATTGCTAAATTTAGAAATAGATATTTAGAATTAATTTATAAATCTGTTTTTATGCTTTTTATTCTAAATTTTAAATAATCTGGCCCGGTTTTTCACGATCCGGCATTATTGCATTCCTAGTTGATTAAAAGATTCGTCAGGACAGAGTTCTATGAGTAATTGTTGAGACAACAGAGTGTAATGATTTGATTTATTTATTCGTATGAAAAAACAAAGACCAAATGCAACCATTTTATTTAAATTTTATTTTTTGAGTTCATTTTTTTTAATTAATTAATTAAAAACATTTTTATTATATTTTTATTAAAAGTCAATTATTTTCGTTCGTTTTGTTGTATAAAAACATTAAACAAAAGAATAAAAATATATTATACTAAACTTAATTCTTAAGTTTAACATCGTGTTGATGAGCCTGTTGAATTGAAAAACCCAACCCTCTACTGTTAGTAAAAGCCTCGCAGATCGACAACTGAAATAAGATCTTTATAATCGTTCAATTCAAAATTCATAATAACCTGGAATTAATTTGAACTCACTGACAATATGCTCGAATGATACTTCAGTCGAAGTTTACTGTAGTAAACTTTGATCGGTCTCGGTGTCCAAACTTATTAATTTTGAGCGAAATGATCTTACTTTATGCAGGAATGTAGTATGAACTTGCTAAAGGTAAAGTAATTTTTATGATAGCCCCACGATCAATATTAAATTTTTCTCCAAATGACTTAAATTCAGGAATATTTTTTGTATCGCGCTTGAAACAGTATGTACCCCAACGCGAAATAGCTCCCATACATATTAAAAGTGATAGGTCGGTACCACAGTTCCATTACACGCCATGCATCGGAAGAGATACTTAATTTAGTTAATTAATTATGTTCATCCGACAGAGCGATTAGATATCAGCTTTGCAGGGAGATAGTTGGTCCACAAACGCTTTAACGCTAGTTTTATTATTAAAGTTATCAGTCAATCTATCGGATTGACAAAACTTTATTTTTTCTTAATATTGCTATCATTTTGGTATTCACGACGTAAATGAGGGTATGACTTTTAATGCTAAGAGATACGTCCTCTAGCGAGTATTTAGTAAATTCGGAGCGATGTAAGTGCTTAATAAAGTGTAATGCCGATTTTCATGTGTTTACAGAGCGTTGCCACTCAACAAATTTGTGACACACATTTTGTCTAATGTGCGTCACAAATAATATGCAAATAACACGACGAAAAACTGTTCACAAAAGGAGACAAAGACCAATACGGCATACATCTATATAAATTCGATGTACATTCAGATTAGATGATCTCGCAAAACTAAGGAAATACCGAATATCTCTGTCTATATGTAAAATATTTATTATAACTATAATTAGCAATTTTCATAAATTTAAAACTACAATTGCAAAAGTACTTACAGGAAATTCAAGTAAAATAAAGTAATTTCAAATTGGATTTTTTAGCATTAAACTTTAAGGAGTGAGGAAAGCAAAGTATAATATGGAGGATAATTACTATATTACTATTAGTCAGTCATGCTGCCATCAGAAAACAGAAATAAAAAAACTCTATTCAATCATAGACTTATTCGCCTTTAAAAAATAAGATAATCCATTTTTGCCAATATCCATTAAGAGTGCGGGAAATAAAATGTGTTTATTATTAGTCATCAGTGTACCGATGACATAGTAATATGTCTCATAGTTCAAGATGTTAACCATACATATTAATTGAAAATTTTGAAATAATATTCAAATAATTTAGACTAAAAGATGCGACATTTTCCACCCAAACGATCAAGTTCAACTTTTTTTCATTTGAATCGTAACATAAAATAATGCCAGTTTCCACAAGAAAATTTTCTACTTCCGTCAAAACTTGCTTAATCTATTTTACTTAGATCGTCTTATTAAAATGAATTTACCATCATGACGTCGTTAACTTCGTCACATCCGAATATTTTTAACCTCAACTTTCCGAATATAGATTCCGCATGAGTATTTTCACAAAGGTCAAGTAATAATAGACCACAACTTCATAATATCTATATAATATTAAGTGAGGAAACGGAGCAAACTGGATAACTAAATAATTAATATAAACGATGCTATTTTACAAACGTTCGGGTTAGTTTAAAATATAAGGGTGAGGAATTTAGGCTGTATCACATGTAATCGGGGGCCCCTTGTTACGATATTTACTTTTTCAAGAGCGGTTTGAGGACATCCTGGAGGTGATCTAATTACTTATAGAGACAAAATACAAGATTTAATTTTAATATCATTTGTAATAACAATGCTCAGTTCTGGGAACAGGACTCAAGGGGTTTGAGAGATGTGGGATTAAATCATTTAGAAAACATTCAAGATACATGTCCAGTCAGTGCTTGATCGAAAAACAATGGTCATAGTACCTTATTGTCCAGAATGCGAGCCCAAGCGTAAATCACTATGACGCATTATTTCCACTTCTCCAAAAGATTTCGGGGTGGTCATCTGTGATTTATCGAAAGCTCTTGACTGCGTGAAACACGCGGTTTAAATCGTGTCTCGCAAATAGAATGTAAGGGTTTGTTTTGGTAGCTGCATGCCGGTACAGGCAGCAGTGGGAATTTGAGGTCAAATAGGGTTCAGTTTTGGGACTTATGTCTAGTAATGATTTTCTAGACATTGACATCGGTAAATTGTGTATTTTGTATTAATGCCATCGCAATACTATATCACTTGCAAGATAAGTAAATATATTCCTTTGTGCGAGAGAGTATGTTTGTCACATACGGCCTTCATTTTTATTTTACTAAAACTGGTATAATTTGTATGGTTATTTTTTTATTTCCAGCTTTGTCAATGAGAAGTTTCTTTTGATAAAAAAAAGCGTTTTGACTTCGAGTTTTCCTAATCATTACTGCTATATTATTACACTCGGATATCAGATGAATCATATTATGTTTTCACCGCTATGAGACAAAAAGCTTGCGTCGCGTCGTCGTATAGACGACGCCAACGACGCGTCGGTAATTACTGGGTTATAGTTTGTAGTCAAGTGAGTATGACGTATTATTCGGTATTTATACCGCTCACGTTTACATGGAAGATATACCGGCTTATACGAGTATTTTTGTTTTGAAAGACAGACCTTGAATCAAAATCAGCATATAGACGGTTTAGAAAATCTAATATGACCACAGCAATGTTATGTTTCATCCATACAGTTGTCATCTTCGATAACCCAAATAAACAACGGCCAAAAATATAAATATTAAATTAGAGAAGACATGGAGGAAAAGGTATGCCAATCTGACCGATAGAAAAAAGGGAATAAAACTAAAAGGAAGAGGCAAAAGAGTGAATTATTTAAAGCAAATATATATTTATGTTGGTTACAATTAAATTAGAGTTCGAACCATTTTTTAAAAAATCATTGACTTCTTCCTAAACACATAATACCAAATTGTAGACTTATAGCACCTCAAAAACGTATCAATTATTTATCTAATAACACCTCAATATAACACTAAACTAACGACCAGTAAGTAATTAAACGATATGACATTATTCTTGTCATCTTGTCAAAGTCAATTCAAAACTTGACAAAGTGCACGAGCTTTTTACTGTTTTAGTTGCATTTACTAACCAATTTCATTTTTAGATTTTTCGTTCTTTACAACGAAGGCAGATTTGTTCCTGTAAACGTCGGCCGTTTTCCAGGTCATTTAGGTTTTGCAGCTTCGTTAGGGTCACTAAACTAGCACTTGTGCTGTTTACACCAGAGCCGAAGCAGCCTTTTTCTTCAAATAATTTACAAATGAAGTGGAGTATTAGGCAACAGTTTGTCAGATAACCACTCATTCATCACAACCCAATTCAAACCGCTTGAGTTAGAAAGCAGAATTGTGGAATACAGGTTGATTGTAGGTACGCGTAGGGTTTCAATAAGAGATTTTTCAAAAATCAAATTCTAAGAATTTGAAAAAAAATCTAAACGTTAGCATATTTTGTATCTTAAATGGTATTTGCTATGAAATGCGTACGTTTTATTATTATTTTTTACTCAGTGTTTGTATATTTGGGGCGGTGGAAACTAACCCCCATTACAAATACATTGAAAACACTATATTAAACTATAATATTGACTAGATTTTTTAATTATGTGATCTGTAAAAAAAAATACGGATATAATATAGGAATGTTTGTATAGTACATTCAAAATGAATCGGAATGGCATAGAAACTGACACTCGGGTTACAGCTGGCATCTTCTTTATGAAGCATGGGAATGCAACGCTAGGAATGGAAAAACACTACGAAATAAATTGTTTTTATTTTGTATATACGAAATCAATTGGCACAGCATAAAAAACAATTAAGGTCGGCATAGGGGCACAGCATTTAAAGTATAATAATTATAAAAAATTATTCCCAATAATTTTCATTTACCTACGCGGACCTATTCTTGTGTTACATAGAGTGATGATAAGAAAACACTTACCCCTTCATAATTTTTTCATTCTCTGTAAATTTAATAAAAAATCAAATTTCACTATCCAAATTTTCAGAGCATGATTTGAATTGGGGGGTTAAAATAATGGGGTCAATGGCCGGTAAAATATAATATTCACCGTCCTTCTCTATGACATACTGGACACATTTCATCCATATACCACTGTCGTTTACTTCAACAAAACTGTCCTTATATTTCCTAGTCCGAAAACACTGTCAGGTGGGGATTGATTAAATTTCCTCAGTTTGTTCTTGTTCGCAGCCCAAATCATCTCGATCGAATTTATTACGCAGTGATAGAAGAGGAATCGAAAATAACCCTGTACTTCGCATATTTTATCGATTATATATTCCTTTTTTATAGCTTCCAATACGAACTTTTTTGTACCTTTTTGAGGAATTTCCTTCCATGTTTTTACTTTCCATGAATTCATTAATTTCATCCTTCTTTGTCCTGCTGTTGAGAACTTTGTGCATAACAATGATTGAATTTAGGAATAGAATGACAGCAATTGTTCATTAAACCACTTTTGGAATATACTGACGGTCATATCTTCATGGTAGTCAGCCGATGGTCGCTTTATATTTTTGCCCGACAATACTAAAGAGTTAAGAACAAAACCCTTATTACTACTGCTGCATGTAGTATGATAACTCGTTTACCGAGAGACCAAGGTCCATTTAGTGTGCACTTATCACTATCCTCCACCTAACCATATTTAACAAGATCGTGTGTGTGGAACCAAGTTTAATCAAGGTACATTATCTATATCCCTTTTTGATTGGCGATATTTCTTAATTTTTTCTAAATAGCCTTGCCACCGCGCCGTGCTACGATATGAGACGATTCAATTATAACCATTCGTTTGTACTTAAAGCAGCAATTTAGCAAAATATTAGGTAAAGTTACCCGAGATTTATATTCATAATTATTGGAATAATCCCGTAACTTATCATGAATCATTTCTAATGTTGGGACCTTGTTTTCTTTGTAAAATAATTTTACATTGACATGCAACTCGGCGTATAACTTCTGTGTCCCATTATCAACTTTTTTAAGCTTCTAATTAGTTCTTTTTCGTCCTCTAATCACTGTGTAAATTGTAGTACGAGCAAATTTAATAAGCTCACAAATCCTGTTTAACATTTCGTTTTCACTTTCACTCTTTAAGCAAGTGTAAATATTTGAAGTAAGTCTTTGGGTTTGAACGTGTAAGTCAAAAACTTAGGTTAGTTAATACGTTGATAAACTGTCGATAATTGGCATACCTATAAATTTATTAATTAGAAAATGTATATTAATTGTGAACGAAGCAAATAATACATTTTTTAAATATATCGACTATTTACAAATACAACGGAATGGTCTGGATAAGTATTATATCCAAACTACAACAGTCTATATGCTCTGTTAATATAAATAGGGATTAGCGTATATTATTTATGCTAGTGCTGACTCAAGTCCGGAACAGGATGGTGGAAATTGAGTAAGTAACTTTTGATATTGTCGAAAATTTAAGATGTGCTCTTTTTCCCCGTACATAAATAGTCATGTTGTTGACCAACTGCGCATTTACACATAGGTACTGATCTTCTAAATAAAAAGTTTCATGTGCATTTTGTCTAAAAAAGCAACAGCCTTTACGGAATTATCCTCTCATTATTTTATTATATGGCAACAAAATATCAGATCTTGGAATTAATCTCTTACAAGCTAATTAACATGCATTGCACTTATTTCCTTTAATGATAATCCTACACTTGGCACAGTTTCGCTAATCAGAACTATTGTGTTGAATCATTAGTAACGCCGATTCGAACAAAATCGATCCAATTACAGTTCGGGAGAATGTAAAGGTGTTAGCTATTTTTTTTTCGAAACTAACTCAGACCAGTTTCCAGGTTGTACATCTGTTTTAAACACGTTTTACAAATCGTTTGTTACGACAATCCTATCTAAACCGGTTTTAGCTATTCTCTGTTTATATTTTTAGGATTATTTTGAAATAAATTAGTTCATTGGCATTGAAATTTGCCTGCATTCCTAATGTTTTGTCTTTACCAAAATAATGTGTAGATTAATAAGAAATGTTTAAAAAACTAATGCTTTGACGTACTTGAAATTAAATGGCATAATAGGTATGATGCATAATACTCCTGGACCGGTTAATAAAGAGCGAATATAAGCTTAACCTTCAAAAGGGTCTCCGATCATACTGTCCGACTGGACCGTTTTACAAGATGATTCCAGACTCCAGATCCGTCCCTTACATTTAGGGGAAAAAGTGTATGGGAGGGAAGCAATCCAAGTTGAGATGCACCGTTTGTGTTTATGCAAATATGACTTCCTGTTATTGGCAAATATGAACAACCGAGATACATGAAAAATATAAAAAATCTGCCTGTCATTTATAACAAGCATAAATGGATGACTTCCATTTTTGAAACTTATTTAAATGATTGGGCTAAAAAGTTAAGATATGAAAATAGGGGGCTTAAACTTCCTCTTTCCTACGGACTGGATGGAGGAAAGGATGGGCTCCTAGGATGAGCTAGTCTGGTTTACAGATGTGTCCAGAATGGGAACGCTGTCTAGTGCCGGTGCGCACTGTGAGGCCCTGGGACGGGAATTATTCATTCCACTGGGCGAGCACACTACGGTTTTCCCAGCGGAAAATTTCGCGATCATGATGGGGGTCTGAAAATCTTTAAAGCTCAATGTTGGTAGCAGGAGCAAGGCCGCACTCATGGTATTGGTGAGAGAGTGCAGGAGCTGGCTGGTTGAACTTGCAAAGCATAAAAATGATACGCTGGGTCTGGGAAAACGAGACGGCTGATGCCTTAGCCAAAGAAGGCGCCACGCGTAGATACATAGGGCCTGATCTCTGTATGGGGATCGCCCAGCGTGCTCGCAGGCGTTGAAAGGTTGGATGGAGGGTCGGGCTGAGGAGGTATGGCAGGCGGCTTCGAGGATGGTACAGAGGGGTTGATGGGTCTACCAAAGGAGTGCAGGGCGCTAGTAGGCTTCTACACAGGCCAATGTAGGCTTAGACGGCACCTGGCTCTGCTGGTAATTATAGAGGAGGGAGCGTGTAGATGGTGCATGGAGAACGATGAGACTCCATACCATCTACTTACGGAATGCCGCGCCTTCGCGTGGGTAAGATTCAGAATCTTTGGCGCGACGCTGATCGAGCCAGATTCGGTGTGTCGTGTTAGTCTGAAGGTTTTCTTAAGGAAGACCGGTAGCCTAGAGGTTCTCTACTGCGGCCTGGGGGAACAACGGACCCAATTGGTGGTGTAAGTGCAAGGTCCGCTAGGGGGCACCCCTTCTGATACTGATCTACGATTACATACACCTTAGTCACCTCTCAGGACCTAAACGACAACTTTATCGCCCCAGGCAGTCTTTAGCGCCCTGTTATTTAGAACGCGCTTCCTCGATTAAATGTAATAAATCGTCACCCTTTGATGTCAATCGGTGTCAGTGATATGTTATGACATACGAGTAGGTACGTTACGAAAATTAGTTTGTATTGAAATTTAAAATATTAATGTTATTATTAAGATTACAAAATAATGTCTCGTTTTAATATTCCATGCCTTTCGATCGTATAAAGAACGTTGAGCACCCTTAGCGTGTATTAGCCGTCGGCTAGCAGCCCCCCTCGAGCTATTATATTCACGCCGCGTGTGCCAAACGCCTACCATTTCGCATTTGATACATAAAGAACTATTATTAATGATACCTTGACGAATTGTGACGGTTATCACCCAGCTTTAGAAGCAGATATTGCTGCTTGCAATTTATTTATAGTTTATAGTGTCAAATCTGTTAAATCCGTACTTCTTATCAGTTTACTGGAATTGTATTACAGGCCAAGACGTCACTATTATTGTGAGCAATTATTTTTTGTGTTCCAAGTCACGGTTGTGATATTTTTAGTCCATTAGACGCACCACGAGTTCCTGTTTGGTTCCTTAATGATCTAAATAATCCATTTTTTTGCTCACAAAAGATATAAGCAATAATGTTGTTTCGAAACGTCAATGTAAAATTCTCATTAAGGAATTCTATGACTCAGATACACAACGTAGATAATTCAGTATGTAGAATGGTAACCCAAACTAACCTAAAATAATAAATTCGTATTTAAACCTATCCTAATGTCAAAAGCTCTAAATCAAGGACGGTGTTTGAAACTTTTTATTATAAAAAACAACTGCAGCCAATTCTGCGCTTCACGAGCAGATTTTAATAGCGAATAATACGAGTTACTGTTTATACATTGCATAGAAAAAATCGTGTCTCCAATAAGTGATATATTTTTACGGGTGTCATTTTTTTATATTTCCACGAAGAGGAATGTCTAAACATACTTAATGAGTACCGTTAGATAATCAAAGACCTATGACGCATTGTTGTTAGCCTAAGTACAATTTTGTGATTAGAGATGCTCACCATTATATTGCTATTAGCCTAAACGATATTCAAGTTTACGCCACTTTTCAAACTGTCTTTAATTATAAGGTTACTAAGAAAAAGGAAATGGAGAAATACTAGGAATTAGTTTATCTAAAAATCCATTTAAGATAGCGCCATCTTACTAAATTTAGTCTATTTAAAGAACAATTATTAAAGACTCTCCGCTCAACCACGACGTTTAACTGTTTAGCTTTATTAAGCAATCAATATTTGCAAAGCTCCGATGCACGAACAGCAAATTATCTCAGTTAACAAAAAGACGATAAGAAATTAACAAAATAACAACAAATAATAATTATAATTATTCTTTTACACGTCATATTATAGAAAACCAGGGTATTTTTAAAGCAATTTATTTTTCTTATAGTGACCAAAACTGCTTGATAATAATGTAAAGGCATCGTAGGCAATAAATAATTGCAAAGCCCCGATGCACGAACGGCAAGCAACTTATCCCAGTTAACAAAAAAATGATGAGAAATTAACAAAATAATAACAATTAATAGTTATAGTTATATTTATAGAAAACCAGGGTATGTTTAAAGCAATTTATTTTTCTTATAGTAATAAAGACAGGTTTATAATAATGTAGACATCGACATATATAATTATCGATTAAAATGCCTGCTCAGCTCCGAACCGGAAAAACCTATTACAAATGTGTGTTAAAAACTGAAATAAAACTTATCCCATTTGGAAAATTGCTGAGAAATGACTATGCAATTCCTGTTTTCAGTTGCTGCTCAGCTTCGGTGGCGGGGCGAGGCTACGTGCCGACGCTCCCGGGATCGGCCAAGTATTGATCGGTTTTACGCCGCCACCGTCGTAATCGAGGTCACAGTAAATATCCGACGTCGCTGACGCCACCTCGCAACAGCGAAGAAGGGCAGATTCAGAGGACAAAGACGGGATGATGCCAAGGCTATACGAGGGCAGGAAGAACCACAATCCTCGCCTGGATTGGTTTATTTTCCTAGTCATAAAATGACACTTTTAAACCCTAACGGGAACTGAAAACACTTTTTCCTATGCTCATGGCCTCTGGATCTGGGATCGACGTTAAGGCCCAACAATTTACACATGGAACAGCAAGATATAGAGAAGACAATCATGTCATGCGATAAAGTAGTTTCGGTTTTTATCATGGATAATACAATCTGTTTAATATATTATGACAAGGCTGAAGGCTCTTACATAAATATGCTAATGAAATGTTTAGATGATAATATAAAATCAAAGATAAAGAGTAAAGAAAATGTTTTTTGTGTATTAACTGATTTTGTTCATGCATCGATCCTTAAAAAAACTCGTACATATAACATTTTTAACACTTGATTGAACTATTGAACAGATTAAGTTTCAAATGTGTCTTCAAAATATTATTTTCCTGACAAACATATTATAATACTCATATAATAGGGAAAATTCGCCACCTTTCTGTCAGGGCCGGATTTACCACTAGGCACACTAGGCAATTGCCTGGGAAAACCGGAAAACAAAAAAAAGATAACTTTTTCTGAATTTAATTTAAATCGTTTTTTTTTCAATAATAATATAATTATTTCTTATTTTATTTGTATAAAGTATAATCTGACTGCAATTATTTGCTAAAAACAAGGATAATACGTGAAACTCAAGACGTCAAAATAGCGTATAAAATGTTCACATATTCGTGTTCGCGTACAGATTTGCCTGACGCTGAGGCGTTAGGCAAATCCCGCTGAGGCTGAAGCCTAATATAGCAATCCCTATTAGCGATATCAACTATATCAAAAAATAGCTCTGAAAAAACGGTAAAAAAAGCTGAGGCCACGGGACTACTTAAGGATTTTAATTCATTAGAAATTGGAATTTTAACTGCATCTTGGTCCGACGCGACGTGTTGGATAAATGTCGTCAAGCCAGCAAATCACTCCAAACAGATTTATCTACCGCTATAAAAATCTATAGGTCATTAATAGAGTATTTTCGATCTATTAGAGATAACTATAATTTTTATGAAGAACGGGGAAAGAAGAGAATTAAAAAAAAATACCAAGAAAGAAAAAACAAGAACAATACAATTTGATGAAGGCGGTGGCGTAGATGTCACGTTTGATGGAAAAGTGATCTTAGGATTAACGTTTATAAATATACTTGACTTGACTTGAATCAAGAACCTAAGCGTCGAGTCTAACTATATAATGAAACAGAAAAAAAAATTGGGTTTTAAAGTAATATAAAAACCATGGATGATGCGGTGATCCGCGCTAATTCAAAAATATTGCAAAATTTATATTCCCATGATTTAGATGAACCATTCATTGAGGAGATCCTCCAATTTAAATATTTTATTAAAGAGTTTGACGATATCAGCAATATCAAGCACTATCTTAAATTTATTAGATACAAAAACTTGGTAACTATGTTTCCAAATAATATCGAGATAGTGTCAAGAATGTCAAGAAGGACTAAGATCATTATCGACACTAAATCGAACAAAAACGTACTTACGGAACTCGGTTGGCCAAGAAATTCTAACCAACTTGGCGGTTCTTTCTATTAACAGTGACGTTACTAATAAAGTAGATTTCCAAGAAATAATATGGGAGTTTGACAAAAAAAAAGAGTCGAAGAAGAATATAAAATATTTCTTGTTCAAGTTTTTTTTTCTTTAATGGACTGTTATCCATTTGATTTTTTATTTGTTCTTTTATTTGTATTAAGAGTATTATTATTAGTATATTTATAATGCAGTACTCACTACACCTATTTTTATGTTACGTTGGCAAGCAATGTTTTTAATAAAAATTATGTGCAATTTTTTTTGCTTTACGATAATACCTTTTATTTCCTTTTTTATACCGATAAGAAAATTTTTGGGGGGCGCTTGGAAAAAAGTGCCTAGGGGCGCTTTTATTGTAAATCCGGCACTGCTTTCTGTAGGCTATAAATCAACAAACTGTTATTTTTTAAAAACAAATTCATTATCATCATTATAGTTCCAAAATCGAACAAAACAGAACGATAATTTCTACAAAAAAATTAAAACGAAAAT
Source organism: Pissodes strobi (assembly GCA_016904865.1). Taxonomy (NCBI): domain Eukaryota; kingdom Metazoa; phylum Arthropoda; class Insecta; order Coleoptera; family Curculionidae; genus Pissodes; species Pissodes strobi. The sequence goes on from MU185319.1 coordinate 94,656, forward strand.
ATGATACGGAGTAGATGAATGCCATTTGCTCGGCAAAATGATATTGCTCCCAAACTAATGTATAATTTCCAATAATAATAATACTGGACCATACTTGACCAAACATGGTGTTGAAATTGCTCAAACCTTCTTAATTTAAAAAAACAACTGTAAAACACCATGATTGTGATCTCTAATTATCCATGTAGTAATCCTTATTTATCTCTATTTTTGGGATAAATTAATGGTATATAAAATCCTGTGGCCTTCGTAAATCAGACCGTCGATGTCCTGATCAGTTACCCAATCTTCCCTAATAACATTTTCCAACAGCTTATGTTTTCTTTAACGTACAGAACGGTTGAAATTTTGTTAGCAACTTTTAATATTCCAGTTTCATCGATTAAAAGAATATTTTTCAATGACCTGATTTTCAAAAACTGAACTTTATTGAATTCAATTACATCAGCTTCACTCGTATTATCTGCTTGTCTGATAGGTAATTTATGTTTGAAGTAAATTTTTTCCCAAAGATTCGTATAGCTTTAAGGACGGTCAACTTTATTTCCTCTGCGAATTGATATGTGCACTCTCGGAATTTCTTGATATTCAATCCATAGAACAGTCCATCTGACTATTTTATTCTATTCACTAATTCGAGTTCTCTTTCGTAGTAAAACATACGGCTTAAAACGACCTAATAAAAGCAGGAGTTGACCTTTGATTTTATCCAGTTTCCATTGACTTCTTTAGTTAGAATTCACTAAAGAAGTCAACGATCAGTTTTTCGCTTACGAAAACGACAAATCTCAATTAAATAAAGAGCAGTTAATACACTAATTGAAATCTACCGGAAAAACAGTATTAATTTATTAAAAGAAATATCCAAGAGTAAGCATACTCTTGGAGCAATCGACATTGCGCACGCGATTTCGCGCATTGACTGTATAATTGTATAAGTTGAAATATATAATTAACTAATAAATAGATATATACTGACCTCTTCTTCACTGACACATCAACATAATTATTGAAATTCATGAAACCTTATAGTAGAGGCCAAAACAAAAAACATTTGATAAATGACTTTCACCAGAACCACTAAGTCGATCTCTGCAAACGTAGGATCATTTTAAGGCAATCTGACGTATAAAAAAGTTGAGCACTCGTGCTATAGAGGACACATCGTTTGCCAATAAAAAGCTTACATGATCGATCTTTCGCTTATCGTAATTTCAAATCAAATGGCAAGAAAATACGCGAGTGGCAATTAATTATTTTATTTACTTTATGGGATCCATCCCTCTTTTCATTAAAGCTATGAAAGTTCTGACAAATAGCAAGCTTTTTGCTATCAATTCTCTGCCACTTTTCTGTCAAGGAAACCACAACTGATATATAATCAATTTGCAGCTATATAATACCTTCCTTTAAGTTCTTACCTTCACACAAATGACAACACGATTTTTAATACGCTTTATACATTAGATTAATCATTCCTCTTTCACAGCAACCTTTCTTTGAGTCCATACAGATGGCCCTTTTCAAAAAGCTGTTTTGATAAACCGGGTACACGTTTTATTTAACATATATTGGCTAGAAATATAGTCAATATTGTTTCGAACTAAAAAAAAAACTTTAAAGCTGCTCTATCACTTTTCCGAACATTCGATAAAACTAATAATTTGAGCCCCATTAATCTGTAGAGCTACTTTGACATTAATATTGACAACAGTTGTTGGAAATGCATACCTTTAAATTTCCAGACAAAATATGACTCCCTTAACTTTCCCAACTATGCTGGTAAAATCAAATTGGGTTTATCATACGGTCGTTTCTTCACATACAGAGTGTTCGAAAAATACAAGGCAATATTGTAATGCTTGATAATACTCATAAGATGACGCAAAGAGATCATATATAAACACCTCATAAACGGCAAACGCTAAACTTATTGTGGAAGTACATTCCTATGAAGTGGAGCCCCATTTGTGACCGAAAGCTTTAGGACTAACGCTTTATGGAATAATTTCAACTTAATTATTTTACAGTAGGTCGCGTCTTGTATAATGCCATATTACTAAATATGTTTGTCCTTCAAATTAAGAAAATTAGGTTCTTCCGCATGCTAAAAATTATAATACATATCATATGTATATTCAAATTGGCCTAAAACAATTATCATGCTACAGGAAGTGTAATTCTTGAACATACACAGTTTTTACCTTTATGTCTGGTTATAGAATTCCAAGTTTAAAAACCAGCATAGGTAAGCCGAAGAGCTTCCTGAACTTCAACTAAATATTTAGATAAGTTATCATTTTTTTTTGCCACGGACATTAACTACAAAGTATTTACTTTATGGTGGACCAACCACATCTAAGGCTTAATAGACTGGCGTGCGTGGGATTACATACGGCTATGAGGACAGCACCCACCAGAGCTATTGCGAGGCTCACGCGTCCTCCACCTATCTGAAGCATCAGCCCCCGACAACTGCATGTCAACTAAGGGCCATAAGAGACCGATGGGACACACTAGAATCTGGAGGAGGGCGGTTGATGATTGTCCTGAACTCCTAATGGGGAGGGACAACATACTGCCCACCATCAGATCAACTAGACTACGCAGATTTCACATACCCGATAGGGTTAGGTGGTTGAGGACGGATCGTAACCCACGTTCGGCTAATGGGATCGTCTGGTATATAAACGACTCCAAAAGTATATTGGTACTGAAGCGGGTGTGTATATGTATGGAGAAACCCTAGGAGTGACGAGACTTGCTTTCGTCCTTTCCCCGAAATGTATGCGATCTTCGAATGCGGGTATGAGAGCTTGTTAAGAACCTTCAGAGGGAAGGACATCTACGTTTGCTCGGACATCAGAGCTGCTTTTCCGGGCCTCGAGTCTGATAGATTGCATTATACGTCGTTGTCTGAGTGTAGAGACCTCTTGGGGTCAGAGACGACAGGGTTTCGCAATACTGAGCCTATAATAGGTGTGTCCTACAGAATGAGCGGCCCAAAGATCCATGGCGGACTGCTACAGAAATGCGGCAGGCTGGGTTTCTCTTGGGAGACCCAGCGTCTGACAAGGTCAAAACTTTGAAGAGGGACGACTTAAGGCTTGTGACAGAGCTCCTCAGAAAGCACTGCTGCTTGAACCAACATTTGCACCTGCTGCTGATCGTAGAAGATCCGGAAGCGAATTTACATATCCGTGTTCAGTTCATGGCATCGCGGCTGAAATAAACGCGGAAAAGTAACACAACATTTGGTTTCAAACACGTGCCGACTTAAACTGTGCACTGATTTGTAAGAAGTATGAACGTTATAATTGGCTACATACCCGTGTATTTTCGATCATTCGAGTAACCGAGTTTATTTGGATTTTGGGTACCTATGCTTTGGGTCAGTTTTGGGTAGTTTTGTTCGATTTGCTTCCGAGCGAGCAGAGGGTAATGCATGGTGTTTTGAAGATGATACGTGATCCTAAAATTCTTCGTCATTAATTACAAAGTACAGTGTTCAGCGTCTTGCAATTTGAGTTTTATGGTTACAACATCAATATGAAAAGTCAGTAGACAATTCAAGCTAGAGCGTCCTGGAATCGCAGAGTTCATTTCAAGACCGCGATGAATTGAACACGGAATCGAAAATACGCTGTCCGGGCTAACAGGTTGAATTGGTACCGGACTGAGCGCACAATAGGCTCAGATTGGTAGCTCATGTGCAAGGGATCTCTCGCCCACGTTTTAAAATTCATTTATTCATTGATGATTAAGTTAATATTTTTGACATTTTTGTTTATGTTTTGTATACTTTCCCCTTGAACTTACCCTGTTTTTCGCAGGAATCGGGATAGGTAGTCGTAGTTGCCAACAAAACCGTTTTTTCCCTGTTTTGCGATGGAACCTAATAATTCTAAAATAAGATTGGTCAACTAGGTATAACCAAAGGAAAATCTGCCGAGTGTACGCAACAATAATAGTACTTTTCAGAAGTCATATTAAGAACCGAAAATAGAAAATATTCATCCTCACTTATTCACCCATAAAATCCATTTTCCAAAGTTTATACTGTTCTACTTTATTTATTATTAATTATTAGAATCGAAAATCAGGATTATTTTACAACAAATATAAATCAAATAAATTTAAAGTTAGAATCCCCGCTCTTAAACTGTCGACAACACGGATGGTTTAACTTGAACCAAGGTTTTAGACACATTTCGTCTCGGAACCTGTATTGTAGAGCCCCTCATATCCACGAAGTAGTTTTAGAGCGACGCGTAAAATTTAATGGGCAAAACTATGTTTAGGTAACATCCGTTGCTCTAATCACAAAGAGGCTCTTTAAAGTTCAAAGGCACTTTCTGAAATAACTTTTCCTGCACTATGCCCTTAAACTCCTTATACTGAGTTGCTATATTGTTGATGTGCGTGTCACTGTATAATATGAAAATTTCAGCTTTATACAGGCACTCAAAGGTTTTATTAATAAACAAAAAGTTAAAACGCTACAAAAAATCAAGAAGATAAGAATTTCCTTATTATCACCGCAGAATAAATAATAAAGGAAATACCAAAGATTTAAATCTTAACCACATAACAAAAGTGCTGTTATGGTTTTCCATGTACAACTATTGGGGTAAGTGAAGTGGCATTCTAAACTAATTTAAACTGTATTTAGAAACTAAGGTTTATAGAGCGTTAACTCCAATCACGAATAAAAATTGTTTTCATCTTCGATCTGACCCTGGCGCTGGCTGCTTGCATGCTCGAATGAAACAATTTACACAAGGTTTAACGTAAAGCAATTTCTGGAGGTACAAAACCATAATATTAAGTTTTCTAGGTTTAATGTAATGACGTCATTGTGAAATGAATGGGTAGTATATATCTCTGAAGCGTGGAACATTTTTGACTAAAATACATTTGATAGGTAATGGACGATTCGCCGAATGAATTACCTGGTGATGTTGAGTGGTCAGCTTATTGCCCATTTATCCGGTGGACAGGGTTTCCCTTTCAAGCGGGTGCCAATCAAAGAATTGGCAGTATTTTTACAAACAGTTACGTATCCCATCTATCCAACACATATATACTTTCCACGTGACATTTTAAAGTAAGCTATACTATTTACCACCAATGACAAAGAAACACACTATTTCACGCCATGTAATAATCATTGAGTTTGGTAAATTCGTTTTAACAGACGAAACGGAAATATTTTTAAATAAAGACAGGTACAACAAAGAAATTCATCTTGCAACAGGGTTTAATGGCTTTGTGTTAAGGTTCTATTCAGTGCTATGTCAGCTCTTGAAGTAAAAATGTTTTTGCGCCTAACGTTTCGGCTTCGACCGTTGATGAGACACTTTTCAACCACGGTCTAACTCAGAAACTGACAGCACTCGTGAAAGCCCATTTCGATGAAATCAAACAAAACCCTCAAAATCTGCGTTAAGGTTTTGATGGTCTTGCAATTACTTTTTATAAACATATAACGTCGCAAGAGTCAAAGTCTTAATACACAACACAATTTAAATTAAAACACCACCTAACTTACATTCACAGCAGCACGCTCTTTTGGACACGAAAACCATCATCAGATTTGAATTGCATTATGAGGCTCTCGTGTATACTAAATTTAGCCGCCAACTCGGTTCTGTGTGCAATAGGCGATCGCAACATATCAACATGATTTAATACCTTTGAGTGGAAGTCTTGATCGATTATGTGGTTTAAACCTCAGGTAAGAAAGACTTAACTTGATATTTATTGTACAAGCCGGACTTAAAAACTAGTGATTATATTTTTCAATAAATAATACATGATCAAACAAGATTATCTTTCAATGACTATCGCCTTAATTACTGCTAATTATACACAGAACTCCATTGGTTTTCGAAGCCAAGTGTTAATGCAAGGTCTCTTGCGGTTTGTCTCATTGATATGATATCAGTTACAACGTTTTTATTTCCGCCTGAATTATTTTTAAAAGTTTAAATCTCTATGGGCAATGGGCATATTGTCACCAAACTATTTTATGGTGGTTGCTTTCTTCAGTAATTTTATCACATTATTTATTAGCTACCCTATTTGTGGTAAGAAATTATTAAAGATTATTTATATGCAACATTTAAAAAGAGTTTATTTCACTAGGCCAATTTGAATTTAAATACATTACCGAACGGCCTGCAAGGATTTCGTATTTCCCCACGTAGTTTCAGATTATTTAAAACTTTGGCCCAAAGTAAATGGAGTCAAATTCAAACAAACCCTCAAATATTTATATAATTATTGTAGTCGATCCTGTTTCAGAAAGCACTCCTGAATTTCGCATGATGCTTCGCAATATCAACTAAAACTAATCTTGCGTGTATCTGCAGATCCTAAAATGCCATCCACTATCAATATATCATTCTCGAAAATGAACACACAATTCCCAATGTTATTTCAGCATGGCATTTAGACATTTTATTGGTGGCATCATTTTGGGGCAACACGAAGGTATTGTTTGGTGCCTGCTTTTCCACATAACTGGAATAACCTTTAAAGAAACATCAAGTGAATATATTTAAATTATCACATAATCACTGATGCGGACATATTTGAAAGTAGAATGGCTCCTAATATAAAGGGTTTCATTTACTAGCTGTAAATGAGAATATTGTAAAAGTAATAAAACCAAGTAAAACTATTTGTTAATCTTACGAACGAACACCAATGGATAGGGACGTGAGGATCCCATCAAGAAAATTTAAAAAAATAATAATATAAAAGAATACCTTATATAAAACCAAACGAAAACATCATCGAGATTGTAGCAAGGCCTTGCCATTAAAAGGCTCCTTCTAAATATAAGACTGTAATCTATCTAGGTTCCTTATTCTGATTGCGCTTATCTACTTTCAAAAATTAATGAATTGTAATAAGTGATGAAGAAGGTACCGGAAGAGGATTGTCACTAGCCCGTCGGCTTTTTACACGGCTTTTACAAATAATTAACACATATGTTAGCCTCACTAGTTTAAAAAAAATTATACCCAACTTTCTTCTTCTGAAAGATGAAGACAGCTCTTAGAATATATTTGGATGTCAGAGCCCGGAATGATAAGCCATACCTGAGGTGAACTGAGACGATCCGAACTGCCGTTCGTTCAACCTCACACGTATTCACTCTGACGGCAAAACAGTAAGAAAAACCAAACTAACCCAAAAGAAAGCCTCTAGCAGAGGTTGAGGATATGATCAACAAAACGAAGAAGATCGTTAATGACCAATAAACAAAAATTTGCAGCCTGATGTCCCCCGGAGAAGGCTCTGATTCTCCAACTCTAGCTCTCCAACACTACACTTAAAACCGAGAACATTGGTCTTATTTGAATTGAAGACCAATTTATTAGAGGCACACCAACTCTTAACCGAGTCCAAGTCAGATGCAATGTTATTCCCAAGAAGCTCCGAACCCCGATAATGCCACAAAATAGTAGAATCATCGACAAACTGAATAATCTTACCCTGGATGTTCAAATAAGATGTCATTATGGTATAATACAAAGAGCACGGGATGTAAAGCAGTAAAACAGAGCTCTAACACACCACAATCACAATCTGTTGAAATCCTTGGAGGGCTTAACTACGACCCATAAGGTATGATCCGAACTAAGCTAACGCTGAATCCTTAAACCTTAGACATCAATATTCCGTGAGCTACACAACCAAACGCCATCAATAGATCACCGAATACCGCGGCCGCCGAATTTTTCACGTTATGAAATATACCTAAACATGGCAGCATAAAGTTCCTTTTGCAGTTTGAATACCGCTATATTGTATTTCTGCAAGAACTGAACTTTACAATCTTTTCCGCGGTTTTGGAATGTTCGATAGTAAAGAAATACAACGGTTGTTTGAAGGCAGTTCATAATCACCACCCTGGTGCGATTTTCATTGAGGTCGTTAGACAGGTTGAACATATCCTCTCAGACCAAGGCTGGTTAATAGCCAACGCCAATACATCTAGGGCGACATCGGGGAGGCTCACAATGAACTCTGCCGGTAAACCATCATCACCAGAGAAATTCTTATTGCCAGCACTCTGGATAGCCTCGTTACGCCTGCCCTGTCAGATGAAAAAAAGCGAGGTAGAAGTTAATACCTAAGATCCATATTCGAAGATATTTCTCTAGTTAGCCTATCAGCTACACATTACAAGAATATCGTCAGGCGCAAAGTTTACATGAGAAATCTTACAACGGCCACCATCCCGAAATTCCGGGGGAAAACTTGCTAAATAAACTTTATTTAAAATTAGGTAATCTCTCAGATCCCTGAATGTATATACAACATATTGTCATGACGATATTTAATATATTTAAGAATAAATCGAAAAAATATTGAGAAGCAGAACGAAGAGAATACAGCAATGGGACCCAAACACATTATATTCGTGAAAGATAATGATATGTCACTTCAAAGTTCGCAGAAATGGTAGTTTATTATCTTTCTACCATTAAAAAAGATATGATCAAAACCTTACGAAAGTAGTTGAAAGTTCACGGGCCGAATAAGAAAACTTTTCTTACGACCTCGGTAGATCGCTTGTTAGGATGTTTTTGAAACGTTTGGAATAACAAACTTACCGAAATTCAATTCCACGGTAAATCGTTAATTATGATTAGTTTCTGTAACATTTGGGATCTCATGATATATTTATAAGTTGTCCCAAAAAGTTCGATAATATAGTTAAGTTACTCTTTTGTTGTTTATTTCAACACGAATCGGTCCCACTGTAGAAAAAAATTATACAGAATTTACAAAATACTTGATTAAAACCCCCCTAAGCATACATACATTAGATTATTACTTATTGTAAAAATGTAAAACTTAAAATGTTATACACTTTTAGACTTTCGTGTCTATATTATATTACGTGTGTCGAAAAAAACGTTTTTCTGGGATCATCCGAAAATGTCCCCATCTTCAAGTCTTGTCAAAGGGCCTCTAACCTCGCTATTCTGGCATCGTTAAGGACTGCTAGAAATAGGAAAAAACAGTCCAGGAATATTAGTTTTTCCTACGACCACTTATGAAAATGAGAATAAAAGCCCAGATAACGTGACAAAAAAGTAATTTTTTCTTCAAACGTCAGTAAATCCGTCATTACTCAACTGTGTAGGCGGCCGTGAAGTTTCGTTTTTCCTCCGCCGGAGCTTTACTTTTCACTTTTCCGCCGGCGGAGGTAAAAGTGTTGTCATAGCAACATAGATACAATACAAACAGACAACAAAATAAGCGTCAACAACTCTAGATTTATTAAACTATACAATTTGTATTTATCACTCAATTTGTGACTGCATTTCTAAAAATCACTAATTTAGGAACAAATTGGTTATTAGTTAATCGAACTTGCTCAATAACTGCTTATCAATAAGGAATTAAAACGCAATCGGAGAAGCAATCTTAAAAAAATAATTATTGTTGACAGTGTCCACTGACAGCTTTATGTTACATTACTATAGCAACAACCTGTGCCTATTCACCGACACCGGTCTAAGCCGCCTTGCGAACCCACTTATCTTTAATAATATTTACTACATGTTATTACTATTAAAAAGAGATGTTTTTGCATTAATTTGTCGACATTTGAAGAAAAAACAGCATATTTTATTTGGAGGAAAAGTTACTTTTCATGGCTTGCTCTCTGTTACCAGCCTCACTCCGTTCGGCTGTTAAACACGAGCGCGCCATGAAAAGTATCACTTTTCCCCCATATAAAATAATATACTATTAACACGACTCTATTTGGACAGATGGCGTATGCTGTCAATTCGGCAGCATATTTGATTTCACATTTTGACTTGACAGATGAGGATGACGCGATGAGTACTTTGCAATACACGCACTGAAAAGTGTATTTCAACACGCGTGTCATAGTAATCGTTTTCTTAAAAAATTAATGCGTGCTTTTTGTGTCATTTTCATAGGTGGTAGGAAAAATAGTGTACGCATTACTCCACTTCGGAGGATTTCCCCACTCGGCTAACGCCTTGTGTTAAAAACCTCGTTGTTTGAAAATTAGCACTTGCAACACTTGTTATGTAATATGATATTTCGGCCTAAGCCGGGAAAGCAATATTCCCCTACTGATTCGTCTCTTGTAAATAAATCAATTTTTATTAATTTTTTTTTGTACTTCGGAGGAAAAACAGATTCTCGGCTTCGGTGCTTGCGACCCTTCGGCTGCGCCTCATCCAGCAAATTTCACCATCGGCCAAGAATGCGTACCTTTTCCTCCTAAGTACACCATATATTAAAAAACGGCAGCTTTAAAATTCGCAGTA
>MU185319.1:104996-116741 GCA_016904865.1 Pissodes strobi
AAAGTTGTAATCTAAAAAAAATAATAGATTATGACGATTACGCCGCAACAGTTAGAAAGCTAAATATTTTCGAAAGCAGTTTCGATTATTCGACGTTAAAATCTAAAAAAATAATAGATTATGACGATTACGCCGCAACAGTTAGAAAGCTAAATATTTTCGAAAGCAATTACCTTCCGTGAAGAATTGGACAGCATGCACTTTTATAGATTTAGGATTTAACCTCAAGAAGAATTCGTCATCATTCTTGATAAAATTATTTGATCTTGAAACTATAATTTACAAAAAATAAATAGATAAAAGTAGACATTAATATTATTGTTCAATTTGGGTTAGTTTGGTCTGAATGTAGAACCAGAATATATAAAACTTGCAAGGTGTTCCATTCGAAACTTTGAAGTTGATAATTGTCCGGGTTGTACTAAAAACTAGATCACTGTAGATGGGAAAATATAATAAAATAAAAAAAAAAACTTGCATATCAACCATAACTGTTATCCATAACTGACAATTTCAGAGAAGTTACTAGAACAACCCTGTACAGTGGTAAAAGAATAACAGAAGATTACTTTTGACAGAAACAAACCCAACCTTAACCCAATACAACTGGTACCAATGTAATTCGACTTAAAAAACTAGCAGTTTAATTTTATTTGACCAGAGCAGCCATGTTCGGTAAAAGTTTAGCAACTAGGCAAGTTAACCAACAATTGAAAAACCGGGCCACCGGGCGCCAATCCGTCCATCATCATTACTCTCTTGATTATAATTGATCCCGTAAAAACATTCTACACAAGGGACAAAATCGATAGATATAACGCACAAAGACAAAATTAAAAATAATAATTGCCCCCAAATTCTAAGATGAAACGCAGCTGAGATTTGTAAGAAAGTGGCTGACAGCAAGACTTCACAAAACAGAGTCGAAAATATTCTGAAAGGTGCTTAAAAATCTAAAAATGTCACAATTTACCTTAACTGGAAAATTTTAAGATCTTCCGACGAAAATAGGCGCTCAATCAAACTCATTATTCATTACGAAACCAACAGGGACGGCCTACAGGAAAGTATTAACAGTTAATAAAAAAGCCCATGCTACCTTTTGAGAGCTTTGAGAAATCGAGGACACAAAATTTCTTAGTTGCTTATTTAAAATAACTATTTTTATTGCCTTTTTTAAACATGTTTTTATTTTATAGGATTTATTATTATATTATTACATTATTAATCTATACTCGGTAAAACAAAAAATATGCCCATAAACTAAAAATTATACGGTTATTTGCAAAAAAAACAAAAAGGTATGTTTTGAAGAACCAAACATAATGCGACCATACCTTAGTAGGTTATTAGATTAGCGTAGTTTCCACCAACAATCTATCACAAAATTAGTGATATTTTTTTGACTCCCATGCGGTTCGCGAGAATGTAACACTGAGAATAATAAGCATGTTGTGCATTTTAACTTAAAATGTACACAAAAAAAAACCCATCGATTCGCGAGGATACGCGAGAATGTAACACTGAGAATAACAAGCATATTATGTGCCTATATATTGATTGCATCGATAAATAAAAGAGTAATATATGTATGCGCATACGCTTCCCTTTCTCAATAATAAGAAGTCACATTGCTACATGTGTCATATGATTTTCATTCCAAAGTATTGTCGACTAACACGTCGAAAAAAATTCACGTACCTACACATTTTCTCTAGCACGATAGACCTGTTATTTCTTTTTTGAATTGCAGACACAATATTCTAATGAAATAAATGAAGAATCTACTATGTTCAAGATGTTTCAGACAAAACCAATACATCATCTGCGCAATAATGATAGACAATAAAACCTGATGGCTTGATGGACATGGTGGACACGGCCCATTTACAGACTACATAATATTAGACTATGTGCATACATGTATTTTATTAAATTTATTTAAATCAATGAAACATTTGAAATTTTTAACATGTTACGAATTTCCAAATAAAGAGTTTGGGAAGTTTAAGTCTAGAATTTCCTTAGTCTCAGTCTTGGTAGTGGTTTTGGTAAGTCTTGTCTCATATAGATTCTTTGTGACCATAAGATCCTTACCTTGCCCTGCTTATTTTTATTAGAAACATTATGTCCGACTTATAAATATAAATAAATTTAGACCAGCCAACTTTTATAGATTTCCCTCCAGTTAAGCACAAAAAATCTATAAGATGTCATATTAAAAAAACATTTAGTCCGTGGCCATATACTCTAAGACAAATTGAATCAAAATTTAGACAGCCGGTGGTGGAAAAACTTACTAGTATCGAAACGTATCAAAGTGTAAACGAATATCTTGAAAATAGTTTTAACTGAAGTGTTTGTATATTTACTTTGTATTTATTTTATGTTGCAAATACTAAAAGTATTCAATCTACTGAAGTGTTTGTATATTTACTTTGTATTTATTTTATGTTGCAAATACTAAAAGTATTCAATCTAGATCATTTCCACATTTCTATGTCTGGGCTATTAACGCATATATAAGTTTGTAGTAACTAATTATTTTAATTTCAACGATAATATAGCTTGTTCTGAATTTGAATTTATTGCCATATCGTTATAACTTTAGAACAATTTTAGATCTTAATTTCAACTTTGACACAAGTAAATATTGTATCACAGGACACGGGCGATTCAGATAAGGTTACTTTTGAGCAGGAAAGGGCTAGAAAAGGAAGGAAGATAAATATGTTATTTTATTTTCTTATGAGTAATAAGGGGGAGAATTAACTTTTAATTTTAACCTATTTTTAGATCTACAGATAATATTTGAGTACATATATCTGTTACTTTCAAATTTTTTATATGGCCTTAAAATAATTCTTACCTAACTTTACTAGAAAAACTTAATATAATAACAGAAAAATAGTTATTTTTGCTCAACAATAATTTTACCAGCGAAAATTCTTATCATCTGTTACTAAAATAATTAATTCCTTTGCATAAACGCAGAAGGAATTAAATCTGAACTTATTAGAAGCTTTAACCCTGGCTAGTCCACAATAATATAATGAAATTGCATCTCACCACCGTGAGCCAAAATACCTAATAAATGAATCATTTATTTTGCAAACTAGATATTATACGAAATGCTATTTGTCATTCGAGGACGTTCACCCGGATTCTATCCCCCAACGATAGTATTTCCGTTTCAGTTCGCCCGGAAGAAAATTCATAGTCAACACGGCGCCTTTGAAAAAGCAACGTACAGAGATGGGTTAAGCACACATTTTGAAACATGAAACCAAATTTTGTTTTTTCAATTTTAATACAAGTTCCTACAAATATGGAAAAGAGTTGGCATCTTTAATACCAATCTACTTTACCCCAAATAATACCACGACATGCATCTGAGCAAAGATATGTGGAGAGATAAGTGATATAAAATTACTTATTGGAATCTTGAAAAAATCAGAAACGATAGCAAATATTGCCAGATATATTAAAAATTCAATCAACAATTATGTGGCACGTAATACAATAACACAATTGCCATCTCTGTATCTAGCTGCAAAAGTTTAGTACCAACGCAATATAAAAGCAGTAGACCACTTACTTTGTCCTTGCCATTGCTATTCATGCTGGTCTCCTCCTACTTATACACCAAGACTGTTACTGACCGCTTCACCTTCCGAAAGTTCCGATCAGAAAGTAAATTCCAAGCAAAAAAAAATCGGAACGCGAAATCGGCGCGACCTCACGAGACTGACTGGGCCTTCCAGTCGCTCCCTGCTCACAATTATTCCTACTTTATTGTTAAATAGCCGCTTAATGATGGCTTTTCATTGTTAAATGCATTGTTTGGACCATTTTATGTATTGCGAATGCTAATAGCTCTTTTTACTCTATACTAGCTTTGGTGGGACTTCACTAGATATAACAGCAAAACATAGCAATAAGTAACATTAAATTAGAGACACCTAAGAGAATTTTCTCGAAAGATAATTTTCGCTCACTAGAATTTAAAATATAAAAATTTTACTGATGATATAGCAAGAATGTTCTCAAAAGAATTATCATTAATTTGGCATGACTGATCCAAAAATTACATAATGCATAGATATTACTTGAAAACTAAATTCATTATTTCATAGGAAAAAATTAAGTCGCCTAAGAGAAGATCGACATGAAATGTTCGCCTATTGTTAGGAAAATTTAAAATTGCCAGATTCGGCGAAAGTTTTGAACATTGATTACGGTGACGTCCTTGGCGATATGCAAAAATAAAACTTACCACTTTTGAATTGAGTACGTATAGTTCTTTAACGTAGACTTATTATGCACAATGGGAAAAAAGAAATAAAGTGCTTCACACATGATCAAGTACAGCCTAAAAAATGGCTTTGTTTCAAGTACCTCTACTCAGCCAAATTAAATTCGATTCTTTTGGCTTTGGAAAGGGTTATTCTTCTGCTATAATTCAGTGACAGCGAAAGGGGAATTTTTATCTCGGCGGCAATTATTATACAGGGGTCTTAATGAGGGACGCCTAGTTTAACCAAAATTGTTAGCTGCTGCATTCCATGAATTTTTGGTACACCACGCACCGCCTGTATCATTAAGTTATTACTCTAGGTATTCGTAAAATGTTGAGGTTATCTCATTGCCCTTATGAGAAAAACCCTTTTTTCTCCGATTGACGGCAAATATTAATTTTGCAGACACATATCAATCAGCAAAGTATTACTTTTCCTGCCTTGGCAGCAAAGTAAGTACTTTGTTGCCTAGGCAGCAAAATGATTAGTCTCCATGGGAATAAAAAGTTTGACATAAGTTGTCAAAGTATAATTATTATGGACATATACATTTCCATAGCAACTAAACCGTTCCAACAAATTTTGTTTTAATTTATCACTACAGGAAAAATAAAAAGATTGTGGGAATTGTAATAATTTGCAAATATACAATATACATATATCATTATAAACAATCGGAGAAAATAGTATATTATTTTATATGGAGGAAAAGTGATACTTTTCATGGCGCGCTCGTGTTTAACAGCCGAACGGAGTGAGGCTGGTAATAGAGAGCAAGCCATGAAAAGTAACTTTTCCTCCACATAAAATATGCTGTTTTTTCTTCAAATGTCGACAAATTAATGCAAAAATATCTCTTTTTAATAGTAATAATAATAATTATTATCAAAGATAAGTTGGTTTGCAAGGCGACTTAGACCGGTGTCGGTGAATAGGCACAGGTCATTGCTATAGTAATGTAACATAAAGCTGTCAGTGGACACTGTCAACAATAATTATTTTTTTTTAAATTGCGTCTCCGATTGCGTGTTAATTCCGTATTGATAAGCAGTTATTGAGTAAGTTCGATTAAATAATATCCAATTTGTTCCTAAATTAGTGATTTTTAGAAATGCAGTGCACAAATTGAGTGATAAATACAAATTTTAGTTTAATAATTCTTGAGTTGTTGACGCTTGCTTTGTTGTTTGTTTGTATCTATGTTGCTATGGTAACACTTTTACCTCCGCCGGCGGAAAAGTGAAAAGTAAAGCTCCGACGGAGGAAAAATGAAACTTCACGGCCGCCTACACAGTCGAGTAATGACGGATTTACTGACGTTTGAAGAAAATAGTATATTATTTTATATGGAGGAAAAGTGATACTTTTCATGGCGCGTTCGTGTTTAACAGCCGAACGGAGTGAGGCTGGTAATAGAGAGCAAGCCATGAAAAGTAACTTTTCCTCCCAATAAAATATGCTATTTTTTCTTCAAATGTCGACAAATTAATGCAAAAACATCTCTTTTTAATAGTAATAATAATAATTATTATTAAAGATAAGTGGGTTCGCAAGGCGGCTTAGACCGGCGTCGGTGAATAGGCACAGGTTGTTGCTATAGTAATGTCACATAAAGCTGTCAGTGGACACTGTCAACAATAATTATTTTTAATTATTATTTTGCGTCTCCGATTGCGTTTTAATTCCGTATTGATAAGCAGTTATTGAGTAAGTTCGATTAAATAATAACCAATTTGTTCCTAAATTAGTGATTTTTAGAAATGCAGTCACAAATTGAGTGATAAATACAAATTGTAGTTTAATAAATCTTGAGTTGTTGACGCTTATTTTGTTGTCGGTTTGTATTGTATCTATGTTGCTATGACAACACTTTTACCTCCGCCGCGCCGGCGGAAAAGTGAAAAGTAAAGCTCCGGCGGAGGAAAAACGAAACTTCACGGCCGCCTACACAGTCGAGTAATGATGGATTTACTGACGTTTGAAGAAAAAATTATATGTTCAACTCGGCAGCAAAGTAGATTGACTGCCTTAGCTGAATTCCTAGCCTCGCTACGCTCGGCTATGAACTATCAGCCGCGGCAGTCAATCTACTACTTTGCTGCCTAGTAAAACAAATAACTATTTTATAAATTGTTGCATTTCTCTACCTCACCTTCGCTTTTGAAATCTAGTGCCAAACCCCTCGTGTAAATCCATGAAAAACATGTTTGGTTCACCTTTGCTTTATTATTGTCAATTGTCTAACATAGGGATACCAAGGACACTGCGTAACTTGAAAAACGCAAAAATATACAACTGTCCTGCCATTTCCTTAATCTGAGCTTCTTTCAAGCATATTTGGCACGCCTCTACCTATGCCAGACAACGGACCATAAAGCAAAGATTAACCACACATTAAGATTTAATGGTTTTACACAAGTGGTTTGGCGTTGGTTTGCAACGAAGTAGAGAAATACAATAATCTACAAAAATTAGATTATCTCATAAGCGCAATGTGATAACGTCAAACAGTTGACAATATGGGATGAACTTGGTTGAATTTACTGTGCTTCTATTAGAATTGTCGTCGGAATAAAAAGTTACAGTTCTCTGTCACTGAATTATACCATGATTTAATTCTGCCGAATAGATATTTCAAAATAAGATATAAAATAGTATATTAAGTATCAAGAACAGTAAGGACAGTTTACCGATCGACGACAATGTTTGGCGACTAAGCGAAGCGAAGTCGCCAATATTGGAGGAGATCGGTAAACTCCTTACTGTTCGAGATGCTTATAATATTTTTTGTACGCCCATTATGAACACAAAGACATTGACTAAGCAAATATCTTGAAAATGGTAAAAATTGTGTTTTGGATAATTATTTCTGCCCTGTAGATCCACTAAACCTTAAGTGGGTTCTGTTGTACTGTTTTACTTTTTAATGTCATGATATTTGACAAACGTGTGACTAATTATATCAGTAGTGTTTTAGAAGTATGAGTGAGTCTGAGAACGATAATTCTGATATTGAAGAGGCATGGGAAATAGGGTGCTCTTCAATAATTCCGGAGAAATCAAAAAATCGTTATGAAAAGACGTATAAAGTTTTCAAAAAGTGGTTTGAACACAATCATGGAAAGAGCTTAAACGAAAAACTTCTGTTGGCATACTTTGTTCAATTTTAGGTATTCTTTTAGAGCATATTTAGAAAAAAACGAAACATTTTTTAAAAATACTCTAGTTTTTACAAAATACTGATGTTTCAAGAAAGGATCATCTAAAGATGATGCATTTTTTCGACAAATTATATATATTTTACTTACCGTTCAGCTGAACGGTAAGTAAATTACTTACCGTCGCGTTTTTGCTTAGTAACCAGTAAACTTAACCTACCGTTCTAAAACCAAGCACGGTAAACAATCCGAAATAGCATGGGCGTACAAAAAAGTACGTAATGATTCATGCGTGGAGCACTTTACTTTAATTAAACTTAATTTTTCTGTTTGAAACCTTATTTCTTTGCCACATATTGAAGTCAAAATGATGTTGTATAGATGATTTAAGATTTTTTATTAATACATGTCTACTGTTTTAATCCCCTTATAAAATAAATCCAACAAACTAGTTTAAAAGGGAGTAGAAATTGCTTAAGAGGAATTCAAACCATTCCCTCTCGAGTTTTGAGTTAAGCTTAACTGTACCAAATATGTCAAAATATGAGACCGTTAAAAATTATCGCAGGAACACAAAAACAAAATACAGACTTAAAATTCACTTCTAGAAAGATCTAATAAGACAAACACTATTTTACACAAGACTGACTATTGCTCTGATCATTACCTCCTACAAGAGGTAATGCTCTGATGCCCAAGTATTATCGGCAGATATTTTATTCCTAACTATCTTTTTTATGGTAGTGGCACACACATTAAATGGAGATCCTATGGCGCTCGATGAGCGGTGTGTGTGCGATGATGTTGATTGACACGGTTCTTGAAGAGTTGTAGGTTGTAATCAGGGAGAAACAGATGTCCTTGGAGTGAGTTCCACAATGATGCAGTGCGCCAGACAAAGGAGCTCCTGTAAAGCGATGTTCTAGGTGTTTCCAGTTGTACGACGAACTGATGCGCTCTTGCTGTCTGTCGTGACTGTCTGACAGGCGTTGCCAGGGGCGGGATGAGGCGGGCCAAATCCTGTGAACATTTGCCGTGAAAGTATCTGTAAAACAGGGGCATCTCGACCACATGCCTGCGATGTTCTAGACTATCCAGATTCCGGGTCAACTCCGGGACGCCGACCAGACGCACAACTCTCTTCTGAATGGAATCTAGCAGCTTCAGGGTGTACTTTGGTGCGGCACCTCAGATGAGTGAGCAATATTCTAAGCACGGTCTTATTTGCGCTTTGTAGAGCAAGAGCAACTGCTTCGGCGAATACAGTTTGTTGTTGCGAAATAGTGCACCAAGCTTCTGGGAGGCTGATTTTGAACGTGGTCATGCCAGGACATGTTGCTGCTGACCGAGATACCCAGCAGTCCGATTGACGAGGATGAAGGAATGGTCAATCCTGCCATAATGATGTCAGGGCCCGCCGTATTGGCCCTCTTGGTATCCGCCCTGAGGCACGCCCGCGTTAATGGTGAATGTGTCCGAGATGTGTCCATCAACTGCAACCTGCAAAGATCGGTTCTTAAGGAAACTGGCAAGCCAGCTGCAGAGAGGCTGGCAGTCCGAAGGACGGCAGTTTGTTGAGCAGTCCGTCATGCCAAACTGTGTCGAATGCCTTCGAAATATCCAACGCAATCGCTCGAGACTATCCGTAGTTCTCAATTGCCCTACTCCATATATGAGTGACATAGGCCAATATATCTCCTGTCGATCTCTCTTTGCGAAAGCCGCATTGATTATCACTGATTATTCTGCTAGTTCTTTAAGGATTTTACGAATATCACGGTGATGAAACTTGACTTCTGCCATGGTAGTGTTGATGTTCGATATGGTGGGGAGAGCCTTGCCTTGGGGAACGTCTACGGTAGAGTGCGATGAAAACATTTTGGCGAACATGTTTGCTTTTCCTTGGCTGTAGTCGCCGTGATGCCACGTTCGTCTGTAAAAGGTGGGAGAGACGTTTTTGTAAAGTTATTGCTTACTGCCTTGGCTACCGACCAGAAATTCCTGGAGCCACTGGGGCATTGCAAAAGTTCATTCCTGATCATTTGATAGTGTTTGTCCTTAGTTTCGTCGATCACACGTTTGCATTCGTTTCTCGCCTCGACAAAATAATTGCGATTTTCAGCGGTCTGATTTTGCTGCCATCACTTGTAGGCTTGCTGTTTCCTACATACAGCTCTTTCGCATCTTCTGTCGAACCAGGGCATTCCTTTTGACGATAACTTGATGGAATTTGGCATGTATGCTTCCATTCCTGGGGAGATTACTTGCGTAATCTCTTCGCAGCAGACTGACGGGTCGTTAGTGCCAAGGCAGACGTCGAGCCAAGGAAAATCTAAGCAGAACTCCCTTATATCGTTCCAGTTTGCAGAAGTGTAATGCCAGAATTTGCGAGGCAATGGTGGATCCTTTTGTAGAAGTAGCAATTCACAAACCGTTGTAATAAGTTTCTGGTCGGAAGTACCTAATGGCGGACCAACTGTAATTATGTACTGGTCAGGATTGGTGGTTGGGAAAAGATCCAGGAGGTCGGCGAATTCGCCCCTCTCGGAGATTCGATGTGGTTCGTCTACAAGTTGAGTAAGTCTGCAGCTGATGGCAAATGCTTCAGCTTCTCTCCCTTCGTTGTCCGTTGTGATGTTTGAGTCAGTTGGTGTTGTGGGCATTGAAGTCTCCCAGAACGATTATTTCTGAATTGGGGCGATCGACCTGTATTGAGTCAAAAGTGGTAGCTAGTGTTGTAAAAAAGCTTTGGTAGGCTCTATCGCTCGGAGGGCGATAGAGACAACGTATAAACTTGGTTACTCCCTTCGCGGTGAACTTGAGCCACATGACGTCAAAATTGTTCGCTTCGAGTGTTTTCTCGCGGCGACATGAAAGGTCGCTTCGGACAAAAAGGCATATTCTGAACTTATGTCTAAATCGGGTGCGTAAGTCGAAACCAGGATATGGGTAGTTTACTGTTGTTGTAGAACATACTTGTGTTTCTGTAAGGGCTAGTATGTGTGGTCCATTTGCTTGTAGATGTTGGTGTACCGAATTTATGTTTGTATTAAGGCCTCTTATGTTGCAGAAATCTATTTTAAATAGTTTTGGTATCTTTGCTGTCTGTGAAATGCGGAATGAAGGGCTCCCAGGGCCACCCAGCGCCCAGGGGATACGAATGGGCGGGGATTTTACTTCCGGAATATTTTGATCCTGGAAGCACCATCATGTCCATATTATATTCCTACTGTGGAACCCGGAACCACCAGCGCGGAAGCGGAACGTGATTCGGAAAAACCACTTAGGGCTTCCTAGTTCTGGTGGGGTGGTCTTTCGCCGGACGATGCGAGTAGGCGTATGCATCGGGCCTGGGTGGTAACCTAGGGCCGCTTCCACTGGAAGCATCGGCCGTAGACTCATTGCTTTGGTGGTCCCTAGTCTGACAGGGGTAAGAATGGGGTTTGTTGGGTCACTCCCCAGTGATCAGCTCCAGACTTGTACTTTCGTGTTCTCCAGCCTGGAGGAGGACGATGAGATTTGATGGTCCACATCCCGTGGCAACTCGGAATGACGGGGGCGTCACTCCCTGTAATCAAACTGCTCTCACCAGTTTAACGTTCCTGTCAGCTAATACAATGCAGCCCCTCTTGTCACAAACTGTCATTGATTAGCTCCAGACTTTGTATTTCGGTGTTTTCCAGCCTGGGGGAGGACGATGGGATTTGATGGGCCACATCCTGTGGGAACTCGGAATGGCGGGGGCGCCACTCCTCGTAATCAAACTGCTCTCACCAGTTTGACGTTCCTGCCAGCTAATACAAAGCAGCCCCTCTTGTCACAAACTGTCATTGATCAGCTCCAAACTTTGTACTTCGGTGTTCTCCAGCCTGGGGGAGGACGATGGGATTTGACGGGCCACATCCCGTGGGAACTCGGAATGGCGGGGACGTCACTCCCCGTAATCAAACTGCTCTCACCAGTTTGACGTTCCTGCCAGCTAATACAATGCAGCCCCTCTTGTCACAAACTGTCATTGCTCAGCTCCAGACTTTGTATTTCGGTGTTCTCCAGCCTGGGGGAAGACGATGGGATTTGATGGGCCACATCCCGTGGCAATTCGAAATGGGGGGCGTCACTCCCCGTAATCAAACTGCTCTCACTAGTTTGACGTTCCTGCCAGCTAATACAATGCAGCCCCTCTTGTCACAAACTGCCATTGATCAGCTCCAGACTTGGACTTCGGTGTTCTCCAGCCTGGGGGAGGACGATAAGATTTGATGGGCCACATCCCATGGCAACTTGAAATG
>MU185320.1:19013-39491 GCA_016904865.1 Pissodes strobi
GCATTTTCATTTGTGGAGAAAAGTCTTCCCCCTTCTTCTAACCCGCTGTTACTTACAATTAATAAGCAAGTATTAATATAAGAAAAGATAACAATAATATCCCAAACTAATCCAAACTAAGCCATTTTTATAATAGGGATTGGAAATGCGTTATTCACACCCAGGGCATGGTGTTTGATGTTCTACTGAACTAAGCAGTGTGTGACTCCGTTTATCGACCCACTAAAACCCTTCCGCTAACATTCCCGGAACCGCCGTAAGGCACTGCTCCACCTAAACGTCCCTTCATTACGCTTCTTACGTTTGTACGTTTCTTCTCACCTCTTTCCTTTTATATCCCTGCATTATTTCCTTCAACATTCTGACTATCGTCTGCCAGTTGCCTTCTGTTTCAATAAGGTGTCTGCCAATATTGTCCTTGGTCATCGGTGTGTGACATACCCGTCGTGCAACATCAGTATTACCCTCAAGTCACTGAAAGATGATGTGTTCTAGGTTATCTCTATCTCATCTGATTCTGACCTCTTAATTGTTTTCAAGTAGGTACCAAAAAGGCCGTGGCCTAGCGTGACCTCGGCTAGATGGTAACCTACCTCCCCATAGTTTCTGTTCACCAACCTCTCTATATTCGATATGAAATGCTTCGCGTATCTCTCGTATGTGTTCCAAGTTTGCTGTCACTCATTTATTACTTTCAGTCTTGCCTCTACCTTAATTGCAGCTCTGTTTTTTTATACATACGTCCTTTCCTCAACCAGTAGGTCCAATGATGGCATCCCAGCGATTGCCAACACTGACTGTATTGAGACAGTCCCTTAGGCCGATGTTATTTTAATGACCGATCTCCTGTTGACTCTTCCAGCTTTTTTGCGGTATTTCTCATGTCATATTGAAGTAGCATATAATACTGTCGAGATTACAGCACTTTTCAGAACCAATCTTCTACTAGGTTTTAGCCTTCCGTTTCTTCCCATTATTCTGGGCAGTAAATTTATCATTTTCCTGGCTTTCTTGCTTATTTGGTTTATGTGTTGCGCCATTCTACAGTTTCTATCCAGCTATACCTCAAGTATTTTACTACCTCCTAACTGTGGACAATATGGTGCTGCGTCTCTCCAGTATGAAATCTTCGTCTTCTTAGTCGCGACTGTCAACTCCATATTTTTAACTTTGCAGTAACACATCTTATCACATATCTTGCTTTGTTGTGTAGCTCTTCTCTAGTCTTAGCTCTTACTGCAATTGCCAAGTCAAATGCTATGAAGTTTACACCTCCTTCCATTTATATACGGAGCACCTGATCATAAAACACGTTCCACAAGTTTGACATCGGTACTAACCCTTGCGAAACGACAAAACTTATTTCAATTAATTCTTCGCTTGAGGTGATAATTCTCCTATCAGACAGATATGTGCCAAGAACATTCATTAGCTATTCGCTAATATTTCCCCTTTTAAGGTTTGCCAGAATATTCCATGAAGCAGTGTTAATAGCGTTTTCAATGTTTAGCAAGATCGTTATACAAAATTCTCGACGAGAAGTCGTATGAATCTGTATGGATTATATATTTTCTGCACACTCCTTTTCGTCTGTTTTGTCCATTATTTTCAAATAGCTTGCTCGCTGCATCCGTTAGGCGTAACGGTCTGAAAGCAGGTGATAAATTTTGTACTTTCTTATGTTTCTCGATTAACACCAGTTGAGCTATCATCCGTATGTTCGGAAAACCCCCCGTATGATTATACGCCTTCAAGAAGGCTGTAGGGTCGGCTTTGGCGCATATTCATATCATCTCTGGAGTAATATTGCTTGGCCAAGAAACTTCTTCATCTTCATTTGACTTAGGGAGGTTTCTATCTTTTCCACCGTAAAAGTGGTATCTCATTTTCAGGCATGATCTTTCCTTCCCATCTCATCTTTTTTGTAACTACTTGATGCGTCTTTCCCTATATATACAGCTCTGGTCCTTTGCACAGCTCTCAATCATTTTAAAATGTAAATAGGTGCTCCAAAAACCAATAAATAGTGTCATTGGTGCACCGACCAGTCCGAAATCCAAATGATGCTACTCGACTCTTGGTTTATTTTTCTATAATTTTTTGAAGAATATACAGAAGTGGTATAAGCCTCTAGTTGCCAGGATGATCGGACTCGCCACCCTTATACTTGGGAATAACTTTTTTAAGCAAGAAGAGAAAATACCCAATCACTAAAGCCTCCAGAGCACAGAGTCACAGGTTCATGAAAACTCCTGCTGACAAACCTTCATCCTCTGAAGAGTTTTTATTTCTGTAGAGGACACAACATGAGTCACCTCTTTAGAATAAGCTTGATTAAAAAAGAAGGATCGACCTTCTGAATTGCCACTCATATAAGTCATAAGATCAGTGGTTGTACTCAAGTCATCTGTCAGGTTTCTGCCAATACCGCAGTAATTATCGTTTACAATATTAGACATAGACCTAAATGACGACCATTGTGGCATTTGTTTGACTTCCTTGAGTTGATTATTGGCCAACTTCCTTTTGCTTATTAACAGCATCATCAAGTCTAGAAGCATAGTAGGACTGTTTAGCAATGCCAATTAACCTTCTGTGCAAAGAAGGGTATCTACCACAAAAGCTCAACAAACTTGGGATATCAGTGAACTTTCTTATCATGTGCAACTATCTAAGATTGGCAGGCGATAATTTTTAGTCCCTTGGTTGGAAATGCTCTATAAAAATAATCGGTCAGCAATTCATGAAATGTTCCCGAGGGACCACGTGATGTGATCACCCCGGCCCAAACCGTAGTAGGCTAGTAGAGCTCAACGGAGAGAATCTGTGATAACATCTACCAATTTTATATTTCAGTCAAGACTCCTCACAACCTGAGGCAAAAGAACAACACAGAGCTTTGTGATTTGAGAGACCAGCATCATTTACAACGAGATATTCAAATACAAATACAAATACAAATATTTTATTAGTGTTACCTGTACAATGGTACTTACACAAGTCAAAATCACAATAAAGCTTATAATTAAAAGAATCATACACTTGACAATACATATATCTTCAAGAGAACAGTAAAAAGTAAGGCACATGCCACTAACTAGTGACAAAAGACAGCATTATAAGGTTAAAATACATTACAAATTGTTAAAACTAGAGTTAGAGTTTGGCAACAAAAAAACAATTAAAATGACATTTGAAAATTTGTCATTAACTACTACAATACAATAACTAAATCTAAAATTGGCAACTTAAGAATTCATCCATGCTATAGAAAGCACGGCCAACCAATAGACCCCATACGGCTTTCTTAAACCGATCAAAAGGTAAACCTTTCACATTGTCCGGCAACACATTAAAAAAATGTATTGCCAGACAACCAGGACTATCTCTGCATCTATTCAAACGACGGTATCCAGGGACAAGATCTCCACGATTTCTTGTGTTATAAGAATGGACCTGTTCATGAGTGGGATAACTGTCTGTATGAGATTTAATATACAGTAAATTTTCCATAATATAGATAGATGGCAAAGTCAATATCCCCAGCCCAATGAAAGCAGCCCTACAGTCTGCTCTGTATGAGAGCCCGGCGACTATTCTAATAGCTCTTCGCTGAAGAGCATAGACTTTTATGGCCCTTGGGCTGTGGCCTCAAACAATGACTGCATAGGATAGGTGACAGTGAAATAAGAAAAGTATGCCTGCTTAAGCACGGATGGGGAAACACAGTTGGCTAGACCCCTAAGTAGAAATATAATGCTACTCATTTTAGAAATACAGGCATCAACATGGCCATTCCAGCGCAATTCTGGGACGACATAGACACCCAGGAATTTGACATTATTAGCACTGCCCTCCACATACATATTTTGTACTGAGAAAACGATTTTCTGCGTCTTTGATGCATTGAGAAATAATCTATTGGCTGAAAACCACCGCTCAGCCCTCGACAGCGCCTCACACGACATCCCTACGGCCACATCACAGGTACTTGCTTGGCAGGCGACTATGGTGTCATCGGCAAAGAGGGTAAAATGTGTATCTGGGGCACTTCCTGGCAGGTCATTTATGTATATTAAAAATAATAGTGGACCTAAGACAGATCCTTGAGGCACCCCAACTCTCAAAACCCTCTCAGCCGACTCCACCCCATTCACTCGCACTCTCTGGCGACGTCCATGAAGAAAACTCCCAATGAGAGAGACACTCCCCACCCCGAAGCCATAATGCGCCAGTTTTTTTAGAAGGATGTCGTGGGAGACGCAGTCAAAGGCCTTGCTAAGGTCGCAGAACCCCGCTGCCAACACGTCACCCGCCTCAAAAGCTTCATATACAGCTGAAGCAAGATCCGGAATTCCTGCAGAAGTACTATGATTTTTCCGAAATCCAAACTGCTTATTAGTGAAGAGATTGTTTGATTCAAAATAATGAGTCATCCTTACAGCCATGCACTTTTCAAATATCTTGGAGACAAGAGGGAGTAGAGAAATTGGCCTGTAATTGGATACATCATCTATAGCACCCTTTTTGAAAATTGGGACAACGGTGGCACGCTTAAAAATACTAGGAAAAATGCAATCTTTAATACATTGGTTAATGAGATTAGCTTAGGGTGAGATAATAAGATCTTTTATGCCATTTGAAAGGTCAACAGTAAATCCGAAGGGGTCCTTGCCTTTTTTATTTTTAAGATTAACAATTACATCTTTGACCTCTATAAAAGTAACTTCACTGAATGTAAATTGGGCCAAATTATAAGGGAGAAAGTAATCAACAGGGTCAGTAGCAGACGAGGGAATTTTATTCTGGATATCTAAAGCTACACTAGTAAAAAAATTGTTAAAATCATCTGGCAATTTTCCCAGATCTTATGGCCCTTTTATACACTTTTCTTCCTTCCATTAAAACCGACTTCAGATCAGCAGTCCCGTATTGGCTGTACAGCTCCGCCAAAAACCTTACCTTGTCACGGTGAGCCCTCAGGTCCTCATCAAACCATCCACTGTCATGACACTCTCCGGATTTTCTTTTGTGGGTCTTGAGAGGAAAGCTCCGTTCATAAGCTTCAGACAGAGACTGAATAAACATTGAGAACTTGTTTTCTATAGAAATATTTTCATCTTTAATAAAGTGCCATGATAGGGAAGAAACGCAATGAAAAAAATGTAACCTACCCAGACTAGTCATTGGTCTGCACATGACACACTCAGATTTATGCACCTCATGGACCTCAGAGGCTGGAAAACTCACAATTTTACCCTTGTGGTCTGACAGGCCAGTCTCGACAATCTCAGCCAGGCAATCATCCTCACTAAAACTTGAAAACACATTATCGAGACAATTATTGTGCCTAGTGGGGCCATTGATGAGCAGCGCCAGTCCAAAAGACTGCATTAAGCTGCACAAGTCAATACACTCTTGCGAATCTGTTCCAAAAGGAACATTAAAGTCCCCAGCAATTATTCTGTCGTTTCTACAGCCTAAATGATTCAATACGTTTCAAGTACATCCAAAAATGTTAAAAAACACCCTGAAGGGGGAATCTTCAGGGTCCTCAACAAAAAAAGGAGGTTTAAAATTACTACACCAAAATGTATGCTCTCTTAGAAATATGATAAAATATGAGATTGATGCAATGGTTTGTAATGCGGATATTCAAATAATCTGTCTCACAGAACATTGGTTGGCAAGGGTAGAATTCAATTCTGTCCGGGTTGCTGACTTTGAACCAGCCACAGCTTTCTGTAGGGTACGTAATAAAGGAGGTGGTTTGGCCATTTTGCTCCAGAATAATATTGTTTTAAAGAAGTGTTATCAGTAAAAGATCAATCTGTTGAGAATGTTGTAGAGTTATGTTGCGTTTACTTGCCAACTTACCTAACTATAAAGTTTATATAATTTGTGTTTATAGGCCCCCTTCAGGGTGTTTTTTAACATTTATTAATAAACCCTTCGGCCAAATACTACTATTTAAAACCTGATCAACTTTTACAGTAGGTACACCCAATTTAAAAGATGCCTTGACATTTTTTTTTTGGTACGCATTTTAAAACATCTACAGTGCTGGCCTATATCTATTATTTTTAAGAAATCAATTATATCCTTCTCCTTTGTGCCTGGGTCTAAGTTAGATATAAAGATCCAGGACAATTCTGTAGTATGCATAGAAGTAACATTAGCAATTTTTAGGTTACCTGAATTTTCCTTGGAATTTTCATTTGAGCCTCTGATAGGAGCTGGACGTTTACTTTTTCTCAAGATCGCTTACCCTTTACCACTTGCCAATCACCTTCTGTATTATCACGCTCTTGATCCTCCTCCTGCTTGTTCTCACTTTTACTTACACGGGTGGACTGTCTTACTACTGGTTTAACAAAGGATACACTTGGATCGTGGTTACTTTGAGGGGCAATCTGAAGACAATTTCCCGAATTTTCCGTTGTTGCATCCCGGGTTGTTATTGTTTTGGTCGAAACGTCAATTTCAGGACTTACAATGTCAGGCATTGACAGGTGGGATTGGTAAGAGGACCTACTTTCGACAGTTGGATTTTCGAAATTTATGTTTTCGACAATAAAAACATCATCATTGACCTCTGGTTCCAGGCCGATCAGCGGTCCCAGGGTGTCGTACGGTGTTGCCATTCCGCATTGAATTTCTGCATGCCTGGTTTTCTCATTTTTAATCTCCAAAAGTTTTTCAATGCGCTCAACAAGATTTGAGCACAAATAATCTATAGTTTAGCATGAGCGTTTTGAGTATCGTGTGGGAGAGCCAACACGCATTATCACATCAGAGGACCTAAATACATTTTCTAGCTGTACTGTGTGACTAGATACTTTATCAGAAAAATCTATATTCAAGTCTCCAGTCAGTGCAATCAGTATTACCGTTGATTGAAGAGCGCTCTTCAGTCAACGGTATTACTTACAACTGATGGACAAGCTGATTGATTGGCCCAACCTAACCCCAACTAAACCTACATACGGCTTAAATGAAAATATTATTAAATAAATTATATTTGGCCAGGTAAACGACGTAATATGGTATGATTGAAGTGAAATAAACAGTAACAAAAATATAGAATACAAATTTTATATTAATGTTTGTGCAATTTTAGCAAGGCAACTAACTAATAAAAATTAGGAAATGTTTGCTTTTTGAAGTAATACATAACCCGGCTAGGAAGAAATGAAAGTTTATGCGCTACTAAGCAAGATTTATACTAAAAGTAAATTAAATTTCACAACATCGAAACTAAACACACACAAAAGGATCCCTTTTATGAATCCTTTTTATGTTTCTTCCTTTAAGAGAGGAGGCAATATCCTCAGAAAATACCGGCACTGCGCGGCGTGCAAAAGCAATATAGTGTCAACTTGGACGCCACTAGAATACATTTACGGATCGACAATTTCCTTATCATCTTCTAGTTTTGTAAAGGAAATTGCTTACAGTTTTCAAATGCCTATACGATTGCCACGAATATTGCGCGGGCGAAAGTTGGAAAAAAGGGCCAAAGCCGATAAAAGTTATGGAATGGAAAAAGGTGACGTTCTTGTTGAGAATAACAAATCGCAATATTACTTTTGGATACAAAATAGTCGATGCCAAAATAATTTTATTTTTTGTCGTCTATAACCATTTTAGGCAAGCCATACTTTTTAATAACTATTAGATAACACGTATTATACTCGACGCGCCGAACAGATTCACCAATCGCGGAAACAATTCGTCTTATCTTATGATTGAATCGACCCAATGTTTTGTTTCTCATTTCGATTTTTCCTATCCATAATACAAAAAATAAAAATAGAGTGTGTTAATCAAAGTTCCTATGTTTGGAATCAATGGAATCATAAAATAAAAAGCATTATTGTATCCGTGTTTTCCGTGTTTGGTGAATCTGTTCGGCGCGTCGAGTATAGTCAGTATCTTTAGGTAATGTTCAAGAGGTTCAATCTCGTTCTACTGTTTTGCTCAATATTTTTAAATGAAACATATTTTTTTAGAAAATATTTAATTTCTTATTACAATTGTCCAATTTAATCAGCGAAGGAGAAAGTAGTTTAGCATTTACAAACCTACTAGACAGTACTATAAAGAAAAATTTATATAAACATGTGGTCAAAAGGGTTTAATTTTGATACAGGGGTTGGCAAAATATTTCTCTCTTTATGTACATCTGGGCAAAGTTTTGATGTTAATTCAGTAAGCATAAATATGACCTTAAGGGATATCACAGTATAATAAAATTGTTTCCAAAGAAAAGGGTTCTGCATAGGATACAATAGTTTAACATTTCCTTCAATCCATTGATTGGCATACTCTTTATTTAATACGCAGGATACTGTGCGAGTGCACCTAATTTATGAATCATGTTCTGTTTCGTAGCATAATTGGAAATAAGATAGATAAGTCGACTTCATTGCCTATGTGGTGCTAGCCCATCGAATCTCAATGGGAACCGGAAAGGACGGATCAATTAAAAAACTGAAAGCATATGTAGATTGTTTTGCCATCTATAAGCCTTTTTGCACCTCGTCTTAAGTAGATATTTTGTGCGTGATTCTCTTCTAAGGGAATGCGAGCTCACATATGCTCTTTCCAAAGCTTGCTTGGAGCCTAACAGTCAAGCTCATTTGGTGCTCTGGCATTCTTTCTGAAATATTCATGTCTGTTTCAAGATAGCATTGTACACTCGCAATACTAGTCAGCTAGTCTCGTTTCAGACTCTGTAGTGTTTCTGTCAACTTTGTCTAGGTGCTTCAGATGGTGTCTTCTCATAGGGCAGTGTCCACTGAAAGTGCCAATGATTAATTTAAATTTATTATTTTGCAACAAAACGAGTCTTTTGGCACTTTTTGCGTATTCTTGGCTTGCATTTGGCTCAGTGTTATTGCTTCAATAGAGCTTCTTTTCACGTCATCATGAGGCTCTAATTAGTAACGCCACAGGCTTCTTCTCGGGCGAAGCTACCAGCCTTCTCATTTTTACTACATCCTACCCACATGAAGGTTAGTTTACAATCCCAGACAACTTTGGACTGATAAGTCGCAGACTTCAGAGATTTCAATGCTGCTGTATATTCTAGGCCCTTTAAACCATCTGCTGATGTATTCCAGAGCATATGCATTTATGCTAAGAACTTCTGCCTAGAAAATGGATGGCGTTTTACCTAAAGACTGTGACACCCTACAGTTAGGACCATATATCCCAATTCCAACTCCTTGATTCATCTTGGATGTATCTCTGGTATAATGGCTATTCTAGGTCTTGAATGGTCACTTTGAAAAGTGTTTCAAAATCATACTATACAGTTCTTTGGAATGTTTAAGGGTTGCAGAAAGTTTTTGTCCATTATTATTTGGTGTTGAATATGATTTTTGTCTGTTGGTTTGATGTGTTTGCATGACGCTTTTGACAGTCTTCTTTTTTATAAAATGAGGCTCAGCAAAACTTTAATTGCAGTAATACTGAATACTCAATCATTGATTTATCTGCAGTATATTTTGTGTCATTTTTAGGCCACCATACGATGT
The DNA here is from genome assembly GCA_016904865.1 of Pissodes strobi. Taxonomy (NCBI): domain Eukaryota; kingdom Metazoa; phylum Arthropoda; class Insecta; order Coleoptera; family Curculionidae; genus Pissodes; species Pissodes strobi. The sequence continues at coordinate 28,556 of MU185320.1, forward strand.
AGGCATAGATTATTAACTTATCGTTTTTCACCGTATAGTTTGGTGATAACACCATGTATGTCCATAGTGAATGAGTCATAATTAAACTCCGAATAAATTTTATTCACCCCAGGAAAACAGCAAATTTGTGCATTTAAAGCGTAGTTCAGTTACTCCTTAGTCAGAACCTGGATTGTGGGTTGAATAAATTAGGCTGTATGCAACAATCACTGGAAGCAAGCTGTCACTCCGTCAAGGAAATCGTTATTAATCGTTCTCAATATAATATATCTTTGTCTCCGTCAGTGTTGTGTAAAGAACAATATGTCAAATAAAGAAAGAACATGTTTCTACCCTTTCAAACGCATCCGCCTCCGCACAATTTCCCTCTCTAATCTCCCTGTCCGTGCAGGTCGGAAAAATTAGATTTTAGTGCCTTACAAACACTCATCTGGGATGCATCGTTCCAGTCATGGCTCTGCATGAATTTGGCGCTAAGATATTTAGTGTTTTTTCTCATTTGTTTGCGCAGATATTTAGAGGATATCTGCTGTACTCTCTGTTCTCTTTGTCCAAGCTTGGATAAAGAACTCCTTTGGGCGTTTTAATGCATTTTTTAGAGACAATACAGCTCGTAGCGTCTTTCCCTGTTGAAGATAGAAGAAGATAAAATGGCGAATGCGAATTTGCAGTAGACAAATCTATTCCTGTCCATAGAAATTCGAATCAAATATCCGAAGTCTTATTTATATCGCTGGTGAAGTTAATTGAGAGAATCGAAGAAGACGGAAAGTAAAGGGTATTTTGTGTAACAGGAGAGGCCGTTAGTTGAAAAAGAACGTTAATTAAATTCAGTAAATAAAGGAGTTATTTAGTTCATTTTAGATTTTAATAATCAAGAAGTTAGTTTGTTAGACATTGAATAATAGTTAACAGAATGTAGTACAGTACCTACTTAGTTTTATGTGTGAAAGAATGAATGCCTGAAAGTAGTTAGAAACCATTGTGTATATTTATCATATTTGATGCAAATTGACTATTGCATTATTAAAGTACGTAATACCTAAAATACATGTTTCAATTCACATCCTATGAATAAAACACCCACCACTCTATTTTAATACAGTCCGCTAATTAAAGTGGTTAATTATATAGCTAATTATCACCTCCACCTTTATGGTCATAAAAGATTTAAGAAATAATTGTTTATACCGACCACTTACAATAGTTAGGTAATATTATTAGATCATTCCAGGTTGAGATCTCGTAGATCTCGTAGATCTCGCAGTTGCCAAGTAAAGCATGGCACGACGATGATACCTTGTCTCAAAAATTGATTTCAAGATAATTTGGGATCCAGTATTAATCCTAGGTATTTAACTCAACTGGAGAACAATTTTTGACCCCTTAGTGTGGGCGCTTTAAGGCTGAGCTTCCTGCTTTTAGCAAACAGTGCTACAACCATCATATTCAGATTAACAATTAGAGTTCCATTTTGGCTCCAGTTTGCGATAATATTGAGGGTTATTTTCATTAGGCTAAACATAATGCATTCAAGTTACAAAGTCATTTGCATAGCGTTGGATATTGAAGCCAGGTGTTGTTAGTACTGTAGGGGCAAGACTCCTGCTTGTGTGGAGCCGTTCGCTGTCATAATGTTGATGAGTATTTATTGTCGATTGGCAAATTGGTTTGCATGAAACAGACAGAGTTTCTTTTCTAGTATATTCTCGATAGATTTCAGATGAAGGAAGGTGAGGCTTATGGAGCAGTAAGACTTGGGGTACTTTGGGGGACGCTTTCCGATCTTCGAAATAACCACCACTTTAACCTCTCTCCACAAGTGTGGCCTGAAGATATCAAAAATTACTGGCTTCTTTGAATAAGGTTCGTATCATTGGGAGGGGCTGATCAATGATTTGTTGAAGCATAGTAGGAAATATTCCCAGTTTGCCTGGTGTCTTATTTCGCCCATTTGATTTTATTGGGGCATTTTATCCGGCAAGTTCTTTTGACTTCTGCTTTGACAATATATAGGTCACTCCAGGACAGCCTGTTGAAGGATGTCTTTCAAGATAGTCGAGCCTGGAAAGTGAGTCTCCAGAAGGGCCGTTAGACTTTTCTGCCTCTTGTTAGTAAATTTACCATTAGACTTTTTAAGTTGAAGTGGTCCTTTAACACAACTTTTTATATTGCTACCGAACAGCCGCGGCCATGGTCATTTCGTCAATCCTCTCACAGAATTACTTCCATATTCTTCTCCAAGACTTTCTCGACTCTTTATTGTATTTAGGCGGAAACTTCTTGCATTCAGCACAATTTCCTGAATTTTTGCCGCATTAAGGAGTTTTCTAGTCTCAGTTCTGAGTTTAGACTGAGTGCATCCCAGGCAAGTTGCCTAACAAGACGAATGATTAAGCTATGTAGATATCATGTGATGAGCTCTGGAATAGAAAAGAAATTGGTGATTTTTTGGAGCAATATGATCGCTCTTGGTATGTCATATAGTTAGTACAGTATAGTAACTGAATTAGTTGGAAGTCCACACTTGAAGCTAGACCTAGCGCGGCACCTAATCATCCGAATGTATTATTTGACTTCACGCATGACCCTCCGCTCCCTTCGCTCGCTACGGGGGTTCGAAGAACTGGAACTAACCAAAACTAATCCAAGACATGCCCAAAATGAAGAAAAAACTTTTTACAAACATAATCTTAAAAAAAAATAAAAAAAACTACAGGAGTTGAACCCCGGGCCGCCGCGCCGGCGCCGTATCAGAGTTCCAGCATCTAACCACTGAACCACCAGAGCACCTCCAGACCATTCATTGCACTGCAAAGACATCGGTAAACTGAAGGCTGATTAGTTACCCTGCTAGATCTAGCTCTAAGTGAAGTCCACACACGCGGCCTTTATTGAGTCCTGCGTAGACACCTTGGGTCAGTCTTGGCATTTTTTAAGGAATCCTTAGGGACTTCTTGTCGGCCCTTAGATTTTTCCCTTTTTTTCTTACAACCTTCTTAGGACTTCTTTTATCCTTTGTGCTCTTATAATAGCTTAAATTTATACTTTGTGAACAATCGTAAACCAAGACAATATTTTGCAAATTTGTTGGCTTTATGCTTATATAATTTTTTTTTATAAAATTTAGTAAGCTTTTTGTTGCTGTTATTTTTATTGTTAATCTGGCAATCTTACAAAGATCTCTCTCGTCAATAATTGAAATATACTTTTCAGAATCGGATAAAATACCTTCTATATGTCATATGAAGTATAGAAACTAATTGTTGTGGCAGCTAAATCTGCCTGTAACTCACTAAAGCAAACAGCGGCAACATATTTGCTTTTCAAGATTTTATTGCACATGATGTCAAAAGCTGGATCTTACGTAAAAGCTTAAAAGGATTAGCATACTTTCGATATCATCAACATGATTTCAAGACAGAACGTTTTTAAGCGTTGCAACTTATATATAATAAAATAAATATGACATGATCTGTATTAGACCATAACATTATATTTTAGAGCGAATTTAAAGGGAACATTTCAGCATGGACTGCCCGTCTAAAATGTATACATACATTGTTTAAAATGTATGGATAGGGACAAGCACTCTTAAAAGTATATGACCATGTATGTTGGCTCAGATATAAAATATGGACTTATGATGGAAATAAAAGCTTTACTTGAATCTCGCCGTAAGTCTGTACTCTATCAACGCACATGCATGTGCGACTACTTTTACGTTCTCGAGACATGTTTTACGACACACCATTACTCTTTAATTCGTCTGGAGCATTCACGTTCGTGCAGTATTTTCAGATATTTCCTACCATAAGTTTCATATTAAGCCAGGAAATTCGTCTTTATACATGTACATAATTGTACCGTCCAACTAAATGGCAACTATGTCTTTTATAGCTCTATTAGTTTAGCAGTGATCGAAAACTGGTATATGCAAAGGTGTTTTGGTATTTTCTGCTTGGAACTTCCAGTGAAAAGCCAAAAACTATATTATATTACCCCTTATTAAAAAAGTCATTTAAACACATTCTTGGTATTGTATGATTTTAAAAAAGTCCTTATTTATCATAGCGTAAATTAATATGGCTTGTGTATTTTTTGTCAAAAACTTGACCGTTAAATCTATACAAGCCTAAAGTCATTAAGACCCATTAGCTTCCTCTTAAGAGAATAGAGAGTGTTCGACAAACACTACTTACCTCCAAATTTGCTTACACCCATTAAAATATCCCTATGAGGCAGGCAAGTCCATTGACATGGCACTACACCACTTAGTGATGAGGGTAGAAGGAGCTATCTCAGGGAGAGTCCTCATAGAAATAGAAGGTGCATCTCACAACATTTCTTTTGAGTCAATAACAAGAGCCTTTGTGCAAAGGGAAACTGAAGATGCCATTACAAGGTGGATAGGTCCCATGCTGTTCCAAACATTGGTTAATGTCGAATTAAACAATCACAGAATTGAAACTCTGGCAATCAGAAGGCTGTCCCCACGAGGTGTTCTATGAAGCTTGGTTGTGGAAAGCTTGTTTAGTATATTAAATGACGCAGGCCTGTATGCACAAGCCCACGTAAAGGATCAGGTGGTTCTCATAGCCAGTAAAGAACTGGATTACTTACGGGGACCGATGATGTGTTCCCTAGGGAACATTGGAAGTCAAGAGAAGGCCTCCGAGTAAATCTAAATAATATATGGTCTTCACTCAGGATCTTCGAATACAAAGACTCTGTCAAGTATCTAGACACCATACTAGATGCAAGACCTTACCTGGAGAAAACGTGTAGGCAAATAAAGCTTTATAGGGATGTAGAAGGGCTTTTGGCAACACTTGAAGAGCCTCCAGATGATCGTGCTGCAACTAACCAGAATAGTGATAAATCGAATGAAGAGTATGATTCTCATCCAAATGATTTTAGTCCCTCAATGTTACGTATAAAGTGCGAAGTAGTTTTGCTTGTGAGAAATCCGCCGGAATATGATTCAGAATATGAACTTCCACTGTTCAATTTTGTAATAAGAACAATTGCCCAGTCTGTGTTCAAAAGACAGAAAATCGGAACATCACGAAATTTGGAAAAGTCACAACCACAAACAGAATGGAACTTTGATGAACCATTGTTTTCCATAAATGCACCGTGTCATCCAAAGCAGTCACTCGCTGATTTAGTAAACCTCATTTCTCCTCTGAAATTCTCTCAACTGTTTTTTGATCAGGGCCTATGTGAAAATATTCTAAGACAGTTCAATCTGTATAGAGCGCAATTGAAATACATTTGAATTTGGGATTTGAAGAGTTATATGTGGTCTTTGGCACACTACTTCGTGCTGCATATGCCAAATATCCAAATAAACGGATGTGTTGGTCGCCTGAAAGTCACGTGCCAAAACTGCTTTCTGACAGTCTACCTCTCAATACATTTGAGCAAGTAATACGTCACCTCCATCTGAACGACCATTCCAATATTGATAAACTTCGATCAATGTTTGACCCATTGACCAAGGGAATACCGAATGAAGGATATCAAATCAACTTCGATAATTTGTTTTACATCTTTTAAGCTGCTTTCTCATTTGTCCCAGAAAGGATTTTGTGTTACAAGAATTTTGAGAGAAAAACGAACTGAAAATATCCTTTGAAGTCCAAACAAGATTGAAAAAAGTAAAAAAGAGCTCATTACATCAGGTATCATCAGAGGATGTTGTGATGGTTCAATGGAAGGACAACAAAGTGGTGGTAGCTGCTTCCAGTTTTGATACATCTACGAATAAAACAGCACAACGCTACTCAAAAAAGTTTTGCACAACCTGGCATGATTTATAATTAAAACCATTGAATGGGTGGCGTAGACAAGCTAAATTATATGGAAGCAAATATAGGACGAGACTCCAAAAGAGTAAATAGTTGAGGCCAATTTAAGTCAATATATATGATATTTATGTGGTGAATTTCTGGCTACTAATGAAAGTCACTCATTATGAAGATCCAATTTGCTCTTCACTTGTTTTATTTCAAAGAAACTTAGCACTATCGCTACAACATTCATATAGAATAAGATCTGTAGGAGAAGAATGACACCAACGTTGCCTGCCGACTCGAGATTTGATAAACTGAATAACTTAGTTGATTAGACGGATAGAAGGTGTGATTTTTGTCAAAAAGGCCATTGTAGTCTGTAATAAGTATGACGTGGTGGGCTTACACCTAAAACATTGTACGTGCTTCAATATTGCCTTGCGGTTGTTAAATTTTAGTTTTTATTCACAGTCTCAATAGCATAAATTTTCGTCCCGCTAGCTTAGGTGCCCACGAATTTTTACCCCCAGGCGCACGTAAAGAAGTTTCCCTTCAAAAATCTGTAATTAAGTGGCCGATACTTAACTAGATCGAAATTAAAATAGAAAAGTCAGAGATAAAGGAAGGCATTTGCAAAATATCCTAATTTTGGAATTATAGAGAAGCGCGCGTATCACGTTTGCATCAATAAAGATACTCTACTGAATCTCTAAAATGTTACATATCAAATCATTGCATGCCATTTTATGGTGGCCAATATGCAAAATACACAGGTATAGTAACCAATTAAACAGGATCCAGAGAGTAGCCTGTCTTAAAAAGCAGACGCGGTTTAAGGACTGAACTTACCAAAATCTTTCAGGTTCTTATGAGAATGCCACCCCTTCATGTGGTCGTTAAAAATGCGGTAATAAGGACTATGTATGGCCTTAACCGCCATGGATGACTGAACATTTCCTTTAGTAGACACAATCAGTGGTAGGTAAAATCAGGAGGACCTATCCAGCTCTACTTATGAAATGAGACGCCATCATGAAGACCTCAAGCTAATACAGTCAAGAAGGCAAAATCCAAATATGCCCGGTAATGGACTCCTGATGGGAAGAGAGAAACCGTTAAAACCCACTACTCCTTAGAACAATATGCTCCAGGTAGAAGAATATGCTATACCTCAATATGAATAACTCAAACTTGAAAATTAATATACAAGAACCATTAATATATGCTCTGTTTTAGGACAGTGGCACACACACTAAGGGGAGATACTTTGGCACTGGATGAACAGTGTGTGTGTGAAAATGTTGATTGACACGGCTCTGAAACAGCTGTAGCTTGTAATTAGGGGGAAACAACTCAACTCCCGGTCGCCGACGAGACGCACAGCTCTCTTCTGAATGGAATCCAGCAGCTTTAGGGTATTCTTAGGTGCCGTACCCCAGATGTGTGAGCTATACTGTTAGCATGGTCTTATTTGTACTTTGTAGAGCAAGAGTAGCTGCTGCGGTGTATATAGTTTCTTGTTGCGAAATAGCGCACCAAGCTTCTGTGAGGCTGACTTTGCGATGTTAGCAATGTGGTTATGCCAGGACATATTACTGTTGACCGAGACACCCAGTAGTCCAATTGACGAGAATGAATGGTTGATCCTGTCATAATGATGTCAGGGTACGCCGTATTAGCTTTCTTGGTAAACGTGTCTGCTTGGGTTTTTGCAGCATTAAATTAGACCAAATTTATGTCGCCCCAAGTTTGAACCCTCTCCAGATCTTGATTAATTGTTGTAATCTGCTCTTGTCTGCAGTGATAAGTCTCAGTCGCTGGTTGGTTTCGGTTAGAAGGTAATTGATATAGATGAGAAATAGAGTTGGTGAAAGTATTGCGCCCTGAGGCACTCCCGCATTTACGGTGAATGTATCTGATATGTGTTTATCAATTGATAACTGGCAAGCCAGCTGCAGAGAGACACTGACAGTCCGAAGGACGGCAGTTTGTTGAGAAATCCGTCATTCCAAACTCTGTTGAATGCCTTCGACATATCTAACGCAATATCTCGAGATTCTCCGTAGTTCTCAATTGCCCTACTCCATATGTCTGCCTTTTTTGGCACAGGTTGCACCCGAGCGACTTTCCAAAAGATGATGGGTATATCCCTTTTTGGTAAGACAGAGGAAAATGTCTGGAAAGAATAGGTGTTAGTCCGTTGGCGCAGTTCTTTAACACGATGCCAGGTATTTCATCCGGTCCTGATGCCTTTTGCGTATCTATCTCTTTAGCTCTTTGAGGATTTTACGAATATTAAGGAAACTTAACTTCTGCCATGGTAGTGTTGATGTTGGTTATCATGGGGAGATCCTTGCCTTGGGGGACGTTTAAGGTAGAGTACGATAAAAACATTTAGGCTAACATGTTTGCTTTTTCCTTAGCTGTAGTCGCCGTGATGCCGCGTTCGTCCGTCAAAGGTGGGAGAGACGTTTTTATAAAGTTCTTACATACTGCCTTTGCTACCGACCAGAAATTCCTGGAGCCACTGGTGCATTGCAAAAGTTTATCCCTGGTCCTTTGATTGTGTTTGTCCTTAGTTTCGTCAATCACACGTTTGCGTTAGTTTCTCACTTCGGCAAAATAATTGCTACTTTCAGCGGTCTGATTTTGCTGCCAGTACTTGTAGGCTTAGTGTTTCCTACCTACGGATCTTTCGCATCTTCTGTCAAACCAGGGATTTCCTTTTGGCGGTAACTTGATGGGATTTGGGATGTATGCTTCCATTCCTGAGGCGATTACTTGCGTAATCTCTTCGCAACAGACCAACGGGTCGTCAGTGCCAAAGCAGACATCGAGCCAAGGAAAATCTAGGTACTCTGATAGTAAGGCAGCATTATTGATACTCACTGCTGACCAAATCCAGTCAGGTCTAGTGCTGGTATGTCAAGAAGTGCTTCAAGAACGCATGAATAAGGCTTGTTCAGGTCACTGAACATTCTGGTGTAATGGGAACCAAACAGGTACCAGGTACAACGAGATATATAGAAACTTATAAGATCAAGTAAATATATAAAAAGCAAAGGTCTTTTTCAAAGACCCCAACGAGAGCCTGACAAGGTAGCTTTTGTCTTTCAACAATTCACATAATTTCGTCTCCACTAAGAGTGAGTCAAGGAGAAATTAAAGAAGTATTTCTGTCACTTAAAAAGGAAAATCCCCAGGACCAGGTGATATTCCCGCCGAATTAATTAAAGCTGGAACCGAAACGCTATACGAACACCTTAGAAAACTCTTCCAAGACTGTCTAAATGGCAGGGACATACCAACTGAATGGCACATATCCATAATGTCAACAATCCATAAAAAGGGTAGTAGAGACCAGTGCGAAAACTACAGGGGGTTTGCAGTAACTAGTACGCTAAGTAGAATGTACGGGAAAATGTTAAAGAACAAAATCGAAAGCGAGTATAAAGATCTAGAGGCGGAAGAACAAGCTGGATTTAGAGCCGGTCGGTCCACAGTAGACCACCTATACTGTGTTAAACAACTGATTGAGAAAAAAACCGCAATCAAGCAAGAAATCCATCTGTTATACGTGGACCTGCAGAAAGCATATGACAGTGTACCTGTCACAAAATTGTGGAAAACTCTAGAACCATCGAACATCGCAAATTAAAAAAAAATTAAAATAGGACGAAATATCTGCATTGGGTTCACTGTTACAAAAGGTTTGAAACAGGGATGCTGTCTTTCGCAGACACTTTTTAAAATTTATTTAGAACAGGCCCTCAAAGTATGGAAACGGAAATGCAATGGGGAACTTGCATAAAAATTTAATTTGAAAAATATTACTCACAAACATAATTTAATATTTATAAAAGAACCACAGTTCACAAAAAAACAAATTTTTTAATTTTGTATAATAAATATAAGCAATTAAAAACTGCATAATTCAAATTATTCTTGTAACGCGCCGTCGTTGCCTGAGACCGGTTGTAACGTCAAGTAGCTCGTTTGTCGTCGCGTCTGACGGACGGCAGAGCAGGGAACGTCTTAGCTTCCATTATTATTATTAATATTAAAACACAGATTAAAGTACAAATCAATACGAATTGTAACAAACACCCTGGCAATTCAACGACAAGCAGTAATAAACGTAAATATTTTAATAATTGTGGCTGCCGATGCCATACTGCCTTCACTGACATTTTAAGATAATTATGTCAATGACTGCTTTCCGATCGAACGAGCAGCGGTGTGACATCACGTGTCGTTTAAAATGAGTAGCTTGCGGTCACAACTTTAATTGTTTGTTGCAAATTAAATATTGCGATTTGAGGGCTGATATTTGGTGTGTGCTGTCTCTATAGGTAGGCAAATATATTAAAGAAATAAAAAAAATTGTTCAAGTCCCCCATTGTATGGGAATACCTCTCAATAATAATAATACCCTATACACCGTATGTTTCGCAGACGACCAAATCGTAATAGCAAATGACTCGAAAACTTATAGAAGAGTACAAGAAATAGGGCCTCGAAGTCAACATAAAAAAAAAACAGAGTGCATGTGCATTGGTGGTCTAGCACAAGATATTGACTTGGATGATGGAGCAAAGATTAAACACTGCGAGGAATATAAATACTTAGGAATAAAGATAACACACGATGGACTACTCGACACAGCAATCAAATAACGAAACACACAAGGCAGAAAAGTTATCTCTATGATGAACGGAATCCTATGGGATCAAACTATATCGAAAGCTAATAAACAAAGAATATATAATACCATCCTTAAAAGCATCATAACCTACGGTAGTAAAACATGGCAAATAAAACAGTCTACAGAAAAAATGCTAATAATACCTGAGATGGACTTCTGGAGGAGATCTACGGGTAAATTAAGAAGAGACAAGATACACAACGACAGAATAAGATATATGATGGGTGCCAGACGCACGATTGTTGATGATATAAGAACAAAACAGTTAATATGGTATGGTTACGTCCAAAGATTGTCAGGCGATAGGTTACCAAAACAAATTTTGACATGGACACCCCAAGGGAAGAGAGGAAGAGGAAGACCAAGAAGAAGCTGGGGAGAGGGCATTGACAAAGAGATGAAAGAAAGAGACTTGCCGGAGAACTTATGGCAA
>MU185320.1:39591-99913 GCA_016904865.1 Pissodes strobi
CGGAAAGCGTCGTATATATATATATATATAAGATCAAGATATATCTAAAACGCAAAGGCCTTTTTCAAAGACCCCAATGAGAGCCTGACAAGGCAGCTTTTGTCTTTCAACGGAAAAGATCTACGAATTTCAGTTGGTTTACTGACATGATGCTCACACCTCAGGAAACACCTGTATGGTGTCTTGAACAGGAAGATCCTGTTGAATACATCTTAAATGAGTGCCTAACACTCTGTAAATTAAAATCAATAACATGGTCTTTGAGGAGGCTATTAAAGTTCGCAAGAACGATCAGCCTTGAATAGAATTGGAGGGACAGTTGGATGCAAAGAATCCACAGAAATGCTAAGCACTGTACACTGTACAGCACAGCTTCTCACACTTGACCACTCATTCATTCATTCATTCATAATATAGTCACAGATTTAATAGGCTTAGTGTAGAGGAATATGTTTTTATTGATGTTTTAAAGGATGCATATTATATATTATATTTTATTTTTTTACATAAATGTTTCTGCTTTATAGGAATATTTTTATAATCAAGTAATTTTTAACACAAGAAATTAGAAGTATGAAATTATTACAGTACTATATTAAAAATTGCTGCTTCTGACTAAATATATTCTTGTTTAACAAAATAGGATTTGAAGCAACTTAAGCAATTATTAAAAACTAAATTAATAATATTTGGAAAATGAATAAAAGATTTAACATATTCTCTATGTACTAATATATACAAAATAAAGTTCACAAACGAAAAAAATAGGCCACCTAAAATTTTATGAAATAATACTTGCTATAAGAAATTATTGTTCTCAGACTCTTAGATGCAATGAAACTTTTGGCTCATCGTATTTTGCAAAAGTGTAATATGAACAAGTATTATTTTCAACCTAAGAACAACTAAAATAACAAAAATAAATTGTCTATGGTTAGAAAAACTAATAATCACTTGTCTACCAAAACAATCGAACAAAACATATCTGCAAAATAAAATATTATTTAACTAACACCTTTGCCCTTCAAGTCCTTCAGGTATAGTAAATACAATACAAGTACAACAAGTGACGTTGTACTGCCAGTTACTTGCCAGTTAACGCTGATTTCATTCCAAAAATATTTAATTTCAAGTTGGAACATCTTTTCAAGAAAATAATAGCACATGAAACAATATTTTTCCCAGGGGAATCTTCTTCAAAACAAACGTAGCACTAAGGCAACTTTTATATCAAAAGTAATGAAAAATGTAGACCTAATGTACTCATATTTTCATTTTAAAGACTGAACTAACGGCTTCTCCCTTCCTTAAACACCAAATTAAGTTATCAACGTAATATAGACTAAAAGCAATATGAAGTCTGCTTCAACGTTTATAACGAAAAAGCCAGCTATTAAGCAGGAGATAACGTGATTAGTATGAGCGAGTCCATAGGTGGACACAATGCCTAGTAAAAGCCTATCCGTGTCGAAAGCAACGTGATCGATAATGGGATTTGCCGAATGCACCAGGTTTCATGCTGGAAGCGGTGCGGTGGCGGAAGCGACGTGCATGTGGAGAACATTATTAAAAACATTAAATCATGTGTTATGTGGTTAATATGTAATTCATATTAATTCAAAACTGAATGGATATAATATTTTAATTAAGCAGTTAATGATAATCATAGAAGAGTTAGCTTAACACATGTTTGTAAGTTTGAAATGTCTTTATAATCGACCAAAACTCGATAACATATAACATTATATTCATTTTATAAATATATTCGTTAAATTAATTAAAAAATGATTCTCAGATTGGCCACATTAAATTTTTTGTTAAAGAGATCTAAATACATCTATATAAATGGGACTCTTGCGGAATAATTTCTTTGACATCAATAGAAATTTAATTGGCTGCTAAATACTAAATTATCTTTCTATCCTAGCTACTCGAAATCTCAAAAAAATGGACTTTGGAGCATATTAATGTGTTTTATTATTATTCTTCTATCTATTTCGATTAATTTTATATGCTACTTCTTAATAATGAATGTTTTAAGAACAAAACTGTGGCTAGATAGTCCAGGAATGTGTAATAATTGCATAATTCATTACCGAGGGAAAATTTAAATTGTGAACTACTAAATAATTATCACCCTGGTACAAGCCTAAACTTGAACTTGGAAAAGGTTACGCAAACATACATTTCAAGCGATAATAACCTTTAACTTGCAACGATCAGAAAATTTTCTAATATAAATTCACTAGCGAACTGTCATGTTGTAAAGCTCTAACCTGGTCCTTAGCTGGCACTAAGATACGCTTGCGGAGGAGGCAACTCTGGTAAGGTAACCCGGAATTAAAGAAAACTTGAGACGACCCTCTTTTGTGCTTCTTTCCAAGCACTACGGTCAAATCCAAAATAGCTCTGTCGAAGCTTTAAGTTAAAATAGCCTGTGGACTCTGTAACGCAATTTGTCAATAATTACTCAACAGGCAGTCCATATGCCAGGCTCACTCATCAGTTTTAACTGTATTAAAAGGTGTGGGTCTATGTGTTTTCAGTTAGGTAAAGCCGCCACTTAATTTTTAACTAGGAATCTATCAATGATTTTTACACATTCTTAAAGGTTTGACTAAATGCAGTTAATCACGAAACACTATAGATAGGAAGTATTTTACTAAACTAGCTTTATTACAAATCAATAAGATAATCGGTGAAGTTAATATGTATGTGTATATCCGATAAATATCTGCAGGTATAAACGAAGTGATTACTAAAGAAAACTAATCTAAATGAATCTCATGGCAGCGATAATATAATTATGTCAATAATGAGTCAATAAAGAGACAGTAAATCAATGAAATAACCAATGATGAAAATATGTATAGATCTAGCCGGTAAGTATCTAAGGTTAAAAACGAATTGAGCTCAGTTCGATAGCGGTACTAAGGCGAAAAACAAAGTTTCAATTTACAGTTAAATAAAACCCTTCACTCCTATCAAGCATACTGCGGATTAGAATAAAAACCTATATTTTTGAAAGTGTATAACACACGTAAATCAGATAGTCACGATAGCATTATCGAGATATTTACTAATTAAGGTAATACTATATCGGTAATAAGGAAAGCCGACAAAGGTAATACATAACTTAAAGCCATTCAACGATAATTTTAATAACTCGCTAACGTTAATGGGTATGATATGCTATAAGAGCTGACCCATAGTCAGGTAAAGGTATACATCAGTTAATTACCATAACATTAGCAAGATAAATTCTTCACTCGAGATAATATCAGGTATGATAATTACAATAAAAATAAATCAATTTATTATCATAACATTAGCAAAATAAATTCTCCACTCGAGATAGTATCAGGTATGATAATTACAGTAAAAATAAACCAATTAGTTATTGTAACATTAGGAAAATAATTTCCCTACTCGAGATAATATCAGATGTGACAATGAGTAAAGTCTAAAGAAAATATGGTAAAAAACAAGCATAGATATGGCACCCGATAATTATATAATCTAAAGCTATTCATCGGTAAGCTCAATAATCAAGAACCTTAAGCTCTGTAAACTAAAACGAACAGTATTGATAATAGGTAGATATAAGAAAGTAGACGACTTACAACCGTAACAGTGATTTCATGAATCAAAATGAAAAATAACGATATTAGATACGATATATGTAAGCAAACGACCTACAGTCGTTTAAGAGTAAATTAATTAAATAAAAACAGCCATGGTAATAGGTATGGTATAAAAGATAGACGATCAATAGGTGTTTAACAATAAATTCATTAAACAAAAGCTGCCAGCCACGATATAAAGAGATAGACGACCCTCAGTCGTACGTCAAATCGTACATAGCGATAAATATCGACATTAGAGATATTGAAAGTTCATTAATTTAAAACAAAATAAATCCTACTTGTTTCTCGTAGTGTATGCAGACGTGGAATCCACCGGCGTTTCCTACGAAGATAATTATTCACCATGCGGTTATATTCGGCCCACGGAAGGTCACGGATGGTCCCTTATTAAAATATAAATAATTTTCACTATTCAATATAGACATGTAACAAACCTTTTTTTTATAGGAAAGGTAACCACACTAGTCGTTAAACATCTTTATCGGTATCCAACAATACGGCCGATAATTTCAGACATTGCACCTGGCAGTACGTTTTCCAATTAATTTCACTATAAAATCAGGCGGTAACTAGACCTGATGGCCAAAATAACAGCGAAAATTTTATATATTGAAAACCGGTCTTCTCTTACTTACCTACTTCCTACACGCGTCAAGCGTATAGGAGAGAAAGCCCCATCAATTCCACCAACAAAGCATATATACCACAACAGCTGTCAAGAGGGCGCTACCAAACGGATTCATCTTTCGAGCGAAACACCGGAAGTAAGGTGGCGAGAAGTAAGGTAGCGAGAGTATCGACACCACAAATCGACCAGTAAAAGGTAAAACTCGCACTACTGGATTTTGTAACATTTACAACGTTGCACTGCTCGATTTTTTTGCATGCAAACTCTCTTAAAATTGTGTATGTCTGAATTTATTAAGCCACTTGCCACTTTTATAAACACTGAAAATAGTGTAACGTGTGCATAAGTAGAGGTTTTTAAAATGTTCTTTTCAAAATAACCTTAGAAAAGCCTTTCTTAAAATATTTATTGATTCTGCGTGATAACACATTATAAATGTTCTAAAGCTTTGAAATATTTAAGTGTTGCATAAAGTTATGACAAATTGAGAAAATCCATTTTTCTCAACAAGGAGAATATAAATTATTTACACTCACACTTAGAGCTTGAAGAAAATGCTAGTAGAAATAAAATATGGCTTGTATTAAATCTTAAAAGCAAAATATTTTGGTTCTATATTTGCAGGCTCTTTCCTTTCCAATTTTACGTACTTTATATCCTGAGAATTTAATTATTTTGATAAAATCTCCATTTTTAAAAACCCTTCTAGAAAAGACCGTATATGGTGGGTTTTTAAATTAGCGGATGCAGGAGTAGCCGATAAAAATCGTCGTAAAATAACAAATACTGAGCAAATATTATGCATATTCAAATACCGGCCTTAAATACATACATACTACTCTTAAAAAGTACTTTTAATACCTACAAATTAACCTAGTTTCAAAACTTAGGCCTAAACCCAGAAAACTAAACAGTATTTCCCAATAAATAAAAACCTTTTGAAGTCGACACGTTCTGCTTCTTTAGTTTTTCCGGGAAAAGAAATAAAAACAAATGGAACCGCAATCAGTGTTCAAATGGGAGACTTTATTTGGCTTGGGAGTAACAACATCGAATTTCACTTCGTAGTTACGAAGAACTCCTTTCAAATTTTATACCTGCTTTCTTTGCCATCACGTTGCTGTTAATATTTAATGCCCGAGGAAATAAAATTCCCTTAGAAGTTATTGACCCGCTAACTAAATCGGAAAATAAATGTTTCAGGAGTATTAATGCTAAAATGTTAGCTTCGAGCTTTTATTAATAAAGTTGATGAAATGCTTTTTGGAAATAACTCAGTATGCCAAAGCAAGTAATGCTAGGCAAATTTGTTTTGGTTGTCATTATATCCTTTGCATTCATATGGATCTCTTCAATTATATTTTAAATAAATCAGACAATAGAAAGAATTACTGTGTATTCACCTTGAATTAACTTAACCATTTGCCTCAATCAGTCATGAATTATTACTCCCTAAATTACAGAATTCATATATATAAGAACACCTCTTGTGTGGTTAAAATTAAAAATATTTAAAGCAACTACAGGAAGTCAGAGTTAATGTGGCGTATTCCACAGGTAACCGCTTAATAATGTACGAGATGCTTGAGGATTATCCATTTCCAGACTTCATCAGCTTTTTATTAGTACTAAAGTAAAATACAGTGAAGAAATTTTAGTTTTAATACAGGTCGTAGGGTCAAAAACATTTAAAACATATTGACCCATTAATTTAAAATAACACACTAAATCAACCTACAAGTACCCAATAAAAATATAAAATACATTAAGTTACACTAAGACACAACCATATATAGAACCAGATTCAGCAAAAGTCTACAAAGTAATAATTATTATGATATTTCTCAAAAGAAAAAAAAATTAAATTAAAAATTATTTAATTTTTTCCATTAAGTGCGATAGCGGCACGCACACGAATAATAAATAATATTATTCTTGTGCAGGCAGGTCCATCACATAGAGTGAAAGCTTATTGGAAAGCTTAGGCAAATAGTAATTTAAAATGCAACTAGATCTATGAAAGTCAATCAAGATATTCCATCTAAACGAGTGTTATACCCGTGCATTTCACTATGAGCAACATAGTCACCAAAATAGCTTTTAAAAAATATTAAACAATGATCATTACCCTCAGCCGCACAAAATCATTCCTAGGGAAGTTTGGAAATGATACGAATATCCTTCCGTTGAAGGGCAAAGTTTCGACCTGCTTAGGAGGCAATAGCACATAATATAATATCCTTGACTGGATCAAAGCACGGAAGACCGATGTCACAGTATTAACAGTATCGTTAGACTTCTTAATACATCTGTACATAAGACGAGCTCGGAGGAAAGAGAATCGGCATAATTGGGCCAAGTTAGGTTCTGATCCAGATGAATACCGATGAATCTAACAGGTGGTGGACTGTCAATTACAGCAACTAACTTACTTAAGGTTTTATTTATTTAACGTATGGCACTAAGACACAACAACAAATAATCACAACAAACAAATATTTAACGAATTAATAGAAGCTATTGATTCTGGCGTCGCTGTCAGGAAATCTTTTGGGTGTCCCTTCATAGGGCATTCTTCTATGATGTGTTTAATGGTTCGATTTTCACCGCGTTCGCAGAAGGTCGTCGCTATATTGCCCCACTTATACAGGGTGTAGGCACATCTACCATGTTGGGTTCTTATTCGGTTTAAAGTTGCCCATATTTTACGTAGTAAGTCATAGCCTGGTGGCTGTTGGGTAATGCATGGGATTCGGTTATTCTGTTTTGTGGTCCATTCTTCGTACCAAGCGTTAGTTAGGCTAAATCCTTCGATGGCAGTTATTGCTGTTCTGATGGGCGGCGTTATATATCGAAGGCGGTTGTGGCTAGCGTGGTCAATATCCTCATGTATTGGCAGATTTCAGTTGTCCATTATCTTTTTACACTCTCTTGAAATCGCGTTTATGCGTCGCAGGTTTGGGGATGGTATGTGACTGAGTACTACGCCGGAGTAGACTTTATATCACCCGCTGTCATTCTCATTGCGTTGTTGAGTTGAGTGTCAATTCTATGGACATAAGGGCTATTAAGCCTCACTGCCACACAATATTCAACAGCTGAGAAGACGATGCTAAAGGCTGAAGAGCGTAAAATGGAAGCCGACGCTCCCCATGTTGGTCCACAGAGTTTTTATTTAATTTTATTTCTCGTTTTCAATTTCTCTGCTATTTTTGTTAAGTGCTCCTTGAATTAAAGTGTTCTATCAAGTGTTACGCCTAGGTATTTTGGTGTTTTGTTGTGACTGAGCCATGTACTCTCAAATTTGATTTTAAGCTCCCTCTTGGCAGATTTGTTGTTTAGGTGCAAGCATGTCGCCTCTGTTTTGCTGGCATTTGGTTGAAGGCGCCATTTTCGAAAGTATCTTCCCAGTTTCTCCAAGTCGGCTGTCAGAATCTCTTCTGACTCCTCATATGACCTCGTGGTTAGTGCCCAGTCATCAGCGTATCCGTGCTTTTTACATCTTGTCTCTGGCATGTCTGCGGCATAAAGGCTTAAAAGGAGGGGAGCAAATACTGACCCTTGTGGCAGACCGTTCTTAAGTTTCCTTGGTGAGCTTATACCGGACCACATGATAACTCGGAATATTCTATCGTTCAGCATATTGTTTAGTAGACGAGCTGTTAATTTGCAGGGGATTGCACGGAGAAACTTGTAATCATGCCTTCTCTCCAGGCGTGTCGTAAGCGGCAAGACAATGAATGCAGCAGAAGTTTTAAGCTTCCTTTGAATACTCGCCTCTATATAGGTTGTAAGCGACAGGACTTGGTCCACGCAGCTTCGTTTCGGTCT
The DNA here is from genome assembly GCA_016904865.1 of Pissodes strobi. Taxonomy (NCBI): domain Eukaryota; kingdom Metazoa; phylum Arthropoda; class Insecta; order Coleoptera; family Curculionidae; genus Pissodes; species Pissodes strobi. The sequence goes on from MU185320.1 coordinate 47,698, forward strand.
AAAACCTGCTTGTGCGATCGGAATTACGTGATATATTCTCTGACCGATTCTGTTGTAGATGCGCCTTTCTAGTAGTTTGTATGTCACTGATAATAATGCTATAGGCCTGTAGCTCTGGGGCGAGTCAGCTGGTTTGTCTGGTTTCAAGTTGGCTATTACTTTCGACTGTTTAAACTCTCTGGACACATTGCCATTCTGCATTATGTCAGTGAAGAGTTTGGCCAGCCAGAGTTTTGCATTTTTTCCGCAGTTTATCAGGAACTCCGGATGGGTATCGAATCCTGCTGCTTTTCCTGGGGTGATATCTTTGAGCGCTGATTCAATTTCTTCATGTGAGAAAGGATATGCGTATTCAGTGTTCGTTGCTTCGTTTCTCAGGATTCTCAGTTCCCGTCTAATCTCAGTTGTATGCGTTTTGTCACTTGGTGCTCTGGACGTTGCTACTATGTGGGATGCTACGGCATTTGGGGACACATTTGTCATTTGTCTTTGGACAGGTGCTCCGCTTCCTAGCTTCCTTAGCAGAGACCATGTTTGACGGCGTAAGGTCTGGAAGATTAGACTTTCCACCGTTTCTGTCGATTTATTTTGCCTTGCAGCATCGAGGCTATCGAGAAGCACATCTGCCACCTGTTAATCACCAGTTTCAAGAACAAGAAAGTTTTGGTAGATCTTCGCTGTTTTGGGACCACCCTCGGATATATTCTATGCGAAATCCTCTAGGGATGCACTTCTTATCGGTGCTTGTTACTGCTCCAATAAATCTGCCATAGTTTTTGCTGATTGGTGGTATCCAGCACAGGCATTTATCTCTGGAGAAATTTTTCCAATTAGGCTTTTGAAAATTCCATCTAGGGCGAGGCGTAGAGGTTACGAGTGGTATTTGGCTGCCTGTCTCTATGATAACTGGACAGTGCTGGCTGTGAGGGAAGTCGCATAGTACCTGTCTGGTGACTGACAGGGGCTGGCTATTACTACCAGATGAGGTGAAGCATAAATCTGGGATATATGCCTCTATGCTGCAGATTTAAAGGTATATCAGTCTTTAGCATCGAAGATAACAATATAGAACATATTTACCTCAAAAGTTAACAAGTCTTACCAAAAAAAAAATAACTTTACAGAAACGAATCTTTTTGAGAAAACAGGCTAGTATTTTCCATTACCGTCAGTTTATTAAAATCACTCAAAATTGATTCCAATGCACTAATAGTAAAAATTCATATATTTTTATTTCGTTACAATGAATGCATAGTTTTATCAATGATAAATGGTTGAGAAAATTAATATTTTTATTACTCCTAAAATCCCATTTTTTGAAATTCAATCCCGGGCATGAGGATATTATATTTGTTTCAATATCGGTTAGAAAACAGGTATCTATATCTTATGAGTTTTCCGATTATAAGCAAACTTTTTCTTTCTCTTTCATAACCTTCGTGTTTTTTTCATGATACAAAAACGATGAAAAATATCATATTTCAGAGAAACAAATCAGGTATACCAGTATCAGACTTCAAATATTGCCTTTCAATTAGTGGAAAAGCTTATTCCAATATAAAATTTCTACAGAAAGAAAATAGCGCTTTCAAAAACTTTATAAATGTTTGTGTTTCCAACCAAAATGCGGGCTCATTATTATTGTATTTATGAAGGTCAAGTTGCTATAGCTATGCTATCAAAATGCTTCGACTATTAGTTTAGGGTAGTTTATCGGAATATTTATCTTCGTCAAACTAAAATAAGTGAGGGATTCCTATATAATAAATAATCGGATAATAATATTAATAATAATAATAATAATAATATGATTTATTTGCTTGATTACATTTACAGAATGTTTAGCATCGTCCTAAAATGATAAAATAAACAGATAAAATCATAAAATAAAATTTACAAATAATGATAGTTTAAAATACAAATAATTAAAGTTTAATATGAAAATAATAATAGTTTAAGATACAAATAATAATAGTTTAAAATGCAAACAATAATAAAATTAAATGTCTATGTTATACCGTTCATAAATTCTTCTATCGTGTATGGACAGATCTCCAGAGTAAGATCCCTTACTTTAAGTTTGAACCTACTTAATGGCAGATATTTTATACAGGAAGGTAGCAAGTTAAATAGAAGCTATATAGATATAGCTTTTTTGTGTTAGAGATAGCCGATGTTGAGGCAATCATTAATGGTAGTGTAGTTGGTTTTTCGTGACCTAACAAAAATCAAACACTGATATACAAATAAGCCCGATAAGGTTAGAGTTCTACACAAATCTCTGCAGGTCTCCCAGGGTTTACGTTTTCCCAGGATTCTTAATGAGGTTTTTTGCCTTATAAATACACGTTGTCATTACGCAGAATTACCCCAGATAAAAGCCCGTATGATATTTGTGATTGAAAAAGACCCATGTAGGCAGTTCTAACTTACTTCCATTGGAGCCATCGCCCTTATTCTGCGAAGCAGATATAATGTGGAGGCTAACCTTTTTGTCAACTCAATTATGTGATTTTTCCAGAACAAACTGCTGTCAAGATATATACCTAAAAATCTCACAGATTTGTTTTGTACTTGCTTCTTCAAAGCGAACGTAACTATCTCAGTTTTATCGAGATTAAGGCTGAGATTGTTGCCTGCAAACCACTCATGAACCCTTTGTAGTGTCGTGTTCAAACTCTGTTGGAGCTGGGTAGGATTAGTGTCATGGTCGGGTAAGGTAGTATCATCTGCGTATTGTATTGTTTTCATATCTGTGAAAGTTGCTGGGAGCTCATTTACATGTAGAATAAACAATAAAGGACGCAAAATAGAACCTTATGGCACATCTGCTGGTATTGGTCGGGCTGATGACAAGATTTTACCATACTCGACAACCTGTGAGCGGCTTGAGAGATATGATTGCACCAGATGGAGTGAGTTGCCTCTCACACCATAGCACATCAGCTTGTCCAGCAGTATCTGATGTGACATGAAGTCGAACGCCTTCGAGAGATTGCAAAAGACTGCAGAAACAGACTCCCCCTCTCGAATCACTCGACCAAGTGCTCCACCAGTTCATTCATTGCATCGGTTGTCGACTTCTCTTTTCTAAACCCAAATTGTACAGGCGAGAGAAGACGATATTTCTTCAGAAACGATATTATTCTGTTATTGAAACAAATCTCAACAGGCTTCGACAGAACAGGTATTATAGAAATTGGTCTGTAGTTTCCTGGGTCATTCTCCTTGCTCTTCTTGTATACTGGTATAACCTTGCTGACTTTTAGAATTTTAGGAAATTTACCTGATATAAAGCATTTCTTAATTATAATCGAAAGAGGAAATGCTATACCTACAACACTTATTTGTTTTAAAAGTTAGTCCAAATACATATTTAGCAGTACTATTGCTTAAACTGCTAATACCTTCTTTCATTAACCACAGTTGGATCTACTCGATTTAAAAAGAGTCAAAAATTATTATGTCTGGTTGTTATGGTAGACGGGTCACGACCTGTCTTTTTCAGGCCATCAGTGATAATTTTTAAAATATGTACAAGAAAGGAATTAAACTGCTCTGAAGTGAGTATTGAATCTGTAGTTTTTTTATTTTAATTTTTAGAGTTATTAATAATACTCCTTCAATTGAAATTGAAGCTTTAAAACATGGAGGTATAGCTCTACATCAAACTATATGTAATCTTTTTAATACCTGCCTAATAAATGGTACTCCCTCTCAATGGGATCGAGCCACTATAATTATTCCCCATAAAAAAGAGACATAGCGAAACTACAGAATCTCAGACCATTAAGTGTCCTCTCGCATATGTATAAATTAATTATGAGGATAATCCCGAAAATAATCTCCAATAAACTAGATTTATACTAACCTTGCGAACAAGCAGGTTTTCGAGCAGAATACGGCACAAATGACCACCTGGAGACTCTGAGAATCCTCATCGAACAAATCAATCTTCCTGGTATTTGTCGAATGCGAAAAGGCATTCGATACTATAGTTCAGAAGAAAATGACACAAGCCCTTACAGAGTGCCGAGTTGATCACAGATATACAACTATAATTCAGAACATATATATGAAAAGGCAACACCACGTGTAAAATACACGAAAACACGCAAGACTTCCGCATTGAATGGGGAGAACACCAGGAAGATGTCCTATCGCCAAAGTTATTTACGGTGCTCTTGGAATATATGTTTGAAATAATTGATTTCGGAGATATGGGCATAAACATAAACAGCGAAAAACTAAACCATCTGCGATTCGCCGACGATATCGTTGTTATCACAGATCGTATCGATGAAGCTATGGAGATGCTACGAAGACTACAGAATGCGTCAAGAACAGTGGGGCTTGACATAAACGCCAACAAAACGGAATTTATCACCAACCACGTGATAAGCGAAGGCATACCGCTGAATGATGTTTTTTTAAGACAAGCCAGCTCGTATAAATACCTACTATGTTGGGGTTTGGAACCTTCGGAAAAAGGCATTAAAACTCCGTTTTAGTATAAGCACCTAGGCCACGAAATCCGCATTAGAAGGGACAATCAGACCTGTGAGATAAAACGCAGAATCGGGCTAACCCAAATTAAGACATATCCTTAAACCAGATATCCCTATATGCCTAAAGAGAAAGGTTTTTGATCAATGCGTATTACCAATACACACTATGGAGTAGAATCTCTCACCCTCACAAAACAGACTGTAAATAAAATACGCATAGCATAAAGAGAAATAGAAAGATCGATGCTGGGCCTAATATCCAGCTACGACAAATGACAGGTGTTACTAATGCGATAGTGCGGATAACAAACTTAAAATGGAACTGGGCAGGCTACGTAGCTAGGTTTGCGAATGGACGAAGGACAAAAAAGATTTTGGAATGGAGGCCTCGTCAGAACGCACATCGCAGTAGGGGACGCCCACCAACGAGATGGTCCGACGACATCAAGAGAATCCGGATAAACTGGATGAACGCCGCACAGGATCGACAAAGATAGATTGGATTACGGGAGGCCTATGTTCAGCAGTGGACTCAAATGGGCTGAGTGATGATGATGAATAATATTTCACAGTTCGCTGGACCTATTGGCACTATTTTTAATTTTATCTGAATAAAATTTACTTCTGGTTTCACTAATTTTCTGTTTATATTCTTTTTTGAGTTTGTTAATTCTGTCTGAGATATTAATGTTCTTGTTTTGTTTGTTAAAAAGTTTAGAAAATTTAGATGGCCCCTACAGATCCTTAGCTTATTAGTAAACCATTTGTTATGCCAATTCTTGTGGAAAATATCAGAATCATGGATGAGTTTGAAAGAAGTTTTCATCCAGTGAAACTGCGGTTGGCTCCAACTTAAATATAGTTATTGCCCTATTGTGTGCAGCTTCAGCAATCGCTGATTGTTGTAAATAATAATCTTATATTGGTAACAATCCCTTCAAATTGTATGTCAAGAAATAGCTTTAACTCAAATGTCAAATTATCGGAACGCTTGTGGAGTATCGGCCTTTATAAAGGGCTTTTAAACGGAAAAGATTTTTTACGCTACTTCAAGCTATCCAGTTCATTTGAATAATGAATTTAGGCCATCCATAAGACAGACTGCTTTCCTATGTATGGTCCAAGATGTTTAGAAAGAGTTTGAGTGCCGAGCTCCACACATGGGAACAGTATTCCAGAAATGGTCTTATATGGGCCTTATAGAGCCATAAGAGCTGATGAGGTGTATACAACATTTTTGCTCTATAGAGTGCTCCTAGCTTTTGTGCGATTTTGATGACGTGATTACGCCAAGATATGTTGTTTTCTACGCTGATGCCCAGCAAGCTTATGGATGAGGCCAGGGTCAATGTTTGTCCTGTCATTGATAAGTCAGGACCGGCGTTTGTTTTTTTTGATAAGATAGCTGCTTGAGTCTTCCCGACATTAAACTGGACATTGTTTTCCTCATCCCATTTCACGATGGCGTTCATATCCTTATTGATGGCAGCAATATGATTTTCTCACTCGCGTTGCGAACGAGCAGCAGTCATTAGAGTTCCCGACATGGATGAAGATATAAGTGTGCTGTTGTCTGCAAAGCTGTAAATGAAATTGTGTGCCATGTCTAAAAGATCGTTAATATAAAGCAGGAACAGTGTGGAGGATAATATATACCCTTGAGGAACTCCGCAATTGACATTAAATTCAAAATTTTTTTTTTAAAATGGTGGTTTAAATGAAGCGTTTGGTATACATTCTTTTAACAAACCGTCCATGACATATTGATAGCTAAAAAGCTCTCATTAGTGTTCATAGGATTTGTTTGTAAAGTGTGTTATTAAATGTACAGTAAATGCTGTTAAAAATAAATTCTAATATTTTTTGAGACATTGTTTAAATTTAGATATGTGTAATTGCGTATTTTTATTGTAGTGGCTTAAAAAGCCCTTTCCATTTAAAAATCCTTATAAACACCGATACCCCGCAGAAACTCCACCTTTAAGTATAATACAGTCCATATCATTTACATGACGTGTCGGAAAAGTTTATTATAACATTTTGACAATATACTTTTCCAGTTTGCAGTCCAATAAGCTTCATACTATCACTGGGCGTCAATGCTTTCATGTTCGACAATTATTTGCAACCCAGCCACACCTGAATCGTTACTGAAACTGATTCACCTGGAGCTGTTAATTAGGTTCCTGACATAACTTATCAACAATACGACATAGGGCGTATTTCGTATGTATTACAAGGATATAATGATAATAGCAGTGATGGGATATGTATTGTTAAGGATCGTGTTAAGACGTCTGCTTATAACTCGATCAATTTGGATAATAATTGTATTCGAAGCAGCAAGTTTCTGTTGCCGGAAGCTATTGTGTCTCGACTGATATGGCGATAGTGCATGTATCATTAATCTTCTAAATGCAAACAAGTGTTGTCGTTTAATAGCTACTTGAAATTTAGATGTGCTAGTAGTGGAAAAAGTTGGTTATTAATCGCGGTTTAGGTAACAATTACTGCCTGAATGTCGCGAAGTGTCTATCTAAAGCTTAGTTAATAATATACTGTTTTCCACTGCTAGCTTTAATGTCAACCATTATTGACCGTTTTTAATATGAAAAGTTGTAATTCTTTACGTCTTGTCAAAATAATCCATTACCTACATTCGTTATTGACCAAGGACAATAATAGAGACTCGACACGTAAAAATCAACCACCTACTTGATTGAAGTAACCAATAGATACAAATCTTTGGTCAGGATAAACAATTATTTCTTAAATCATTTATGACCACAAAGGCGGGGGTGGTAATTAACGTTATAAGTAACCACTTTAATTAGTGGACTGTATTGAAATAGGGTGGAAGGGTTTTATACGTAGGGTGTGAATTGAGACATGTATTTAGGTATTACGTACTTTAATAATGCAAGAATTAATTTGCATTAAATATGATAAATATATAGAATAATTTCTAACTACTTTCAAGCATTCATCCATTCACACATAAAACTAAATAGCTACTGTACATTGAACTGTTATTAAATGTCCAACTAAACTTCTTGATTATTTATTTTTAACAAGAACTAGATAACTTCGTTCTTTACTGAATTTAATTAACGTTCCTTTTCAACTAACTGCCTTTCCGTTCACACAAAATACCTTGTACTTTACGTCTTCTTCGATTCTCTCAATGTACTTCACCAGAATATTTGATTGGATTCTCGAGTACAGGAATGGATTTGTCTCCTACAAATTTCCATCCGCCATTTTACCTTCGTCTATCTTCAACAGCAGAGACTCTACGAGCTGTATTGTCTCAAGAGAATGCGTTAAAACGCCCAAAAGAGTTCTTTGTCCAAGCTTGGACAAAGAGAATAGAGTGACAGCAGATATTCTCTAAATATCTATGCAAACAAATGAGAAAAACCACTAACTATCTTGGCGTCAAGCAAAGCAGCGACAGGGGCTGTTGTTTTTGGCGCCAATCTTGTGCAGAGCGGTGACTGGAGCGTTGCATTACGCCTACCGGCGCGGCAGGGAGATATAAAGCGGGAATGAATTGCACGGACGCGGATGCATTTGAGAGGCTTGAAGCCTGTATTCTTTCTTTATTTGACATATTATTGTTTACACAACACTGACGGAGACAAAGATATATTGAGAACGATTAATAACGATTTCCTTGACGAAGTGTCTATTTGCTTCCAGGGATTGTTGCATATAACGGAATCTATTATACCGACAATCCAGGTTCGGACTAAGGAGTAACTGAAATACTATGCTTTAAATGCACAAACTTTTGTTTACCTGTGGTAAAATAAATTTATTTGGGTTTAATTATGGCTCAATTATTCTACGAGCAAACAGGGTGTAATCACCAAACTACACGATGAAAAGTTAATACACATGTTGGGATGTTTGTCCAACAATCTTAAAAAAATATGTCCTACGTAGAAGATCCACCCCCATTATCTCCATTCTTTTTAGAGATATCCCGATAAACTTTTTTCACGAGAAAGCTTACCTAAAATACTTTTTAGAGGTGTTGCAAAATTTCATTTAAACTGATTACGTAATATTGTTTTTCAAAAAGTTTCCAGAAATTGCATATTTAGGCTTCTCTTTAAATATAATATTACTTTTTTGGTTTCTTAATCAAATTGGCTACATTCTGATAAAGAGCAAAACGATTAAAGACGTTAAGACCTACCCAAGAATGGACTGCGGTAACGAGCGTAATGCACTGGTAGCCGAAATAAGCCTTAGACTTCAAAAACCTGCCAAACACCATAATGAAACAAACAGGTGGTATCTAAGGCAAGGCAATAATCACAAAGAAGAAGTAAACCAAAGTTTAAAAAACATCATCAAACAAGAAATAGAAACAGCTACCGCTGAAGAGCTCTGGGAGGAATTTAAAACAGCTCTACTAACACAAGCCGAAAATTGTAAATCCACCATCAATAACAACCCAAAGAAACCTTGGATATCTGTTTCGACATGGTAATTAATCAGCGAAAGACAGGAAGGGAATTAGTCAAGAGGTTGAATTTGCAACATACAATGGACTACCACGAAACATTAACCAAGCACTCAGAAGAGATAAGGATAACTGAAGCTGAACAACACTCGAACAAAACAATATCTCTTTAAGAAAGTGAATATGTTGGCAACAACTTTTGAACCACGATATCTCCCAGTGAAAGATGAAAAGGGACGGACGCTCACAAATAAGAGAGATATCATGGCGTCAATGCAGTGAAAGGCTTATGAAGTCAGAAGAAGGTCCTCTCAACGATGCTTAACCTTCAAGAGCCCCGCATCCTCCGTAGTGAAGTTGATGCTGCAGCAATAAACTGAAAAATCACAAAGTGGCTAGAAAGGATAATATTGTGGCGGAGATGCTAAAAAGTTCGGGTGACGTGGGAATCAGCATAATGCAATAAATATATAACGAAACATGGACAACCGGTAAATGACCAAATGAATGGTCTGAATCAGTGTATCGTCTTCTTCTTCTAGCCGTTTAGCGTCCATAATTGGACATAGGCCTCCCTTAGTTCTTTCCATTTTGTTCTATTCTGGGCAATTCTCATCCATGGAAGTCCGGCCACCTTTTTTATGTCGTCGTGCCAACGTGTGATAGGTCTCTTGCTCTTCTACCGGTCCATGGTCTCCATAGCAACACTCTTGCATTCCACCTATTGTCCTTTATACGGGCGATATGTCCCGCGTAGTCCCATTTAAGCTGTGCTGCCCGGTCTATTATATCTGTTATTTTAGACTTGCTTCTAATTAACTCATTCCGTTTTTTGACACGCAGAGAAACGCCTAATATTCTTCTTTCTATATTTCTTTGGGATACTCTAAGCTTGTTTACCATTTGCCCTGTGAAGGTCCATGTTTGAGCGCCGTAGGTGGTTACTGGAAGTACGCATTGGTCGTAAAGCCTTGTTGGCAGATACAAGGGTATTTTTTTATTGGTGAGTATATTTTTTAGCTTTGCGAAAGCCGCCCATCCTAATCTAATTCTCCTTTCGATTTCGATATCTTTGTTTTCCTTTCCAAGGGTTATTCGTTGGCCTAAGTATGTATAATCCTTTACATTCTCTATTTTGTTGTTATTTATTATGACATTGGGATCCACCGGACACATAGTTTTGGTTTTATTTATATTGATTTTGAGGCATATATCCCTTGATTTTTGGTTCAGATCTGTAATCATTTTTTCCCGGTGTTCAGCGTCATTGGCGAACAGAACTATGTCGTCTGCGTATCTGAGATGTGTTAATCTATCGCCATCGATAATGACTCCCTCTTCTGACCAGTCTAAATTCTTTAAAACTCCTTTTAGGGCCAGCGTAAACAGTTGGGGTGAGACTATGTCGCCCAGTTTAATTCCCCCTTGCACGGTGCAGGAATCTGTTGCTTCGTGTATTCTCACTGCCGCTTTCGCGTTTTCGTGAATCTTTTTTAGTAGGTTTGTGTATCTATGGTCGACACGGGTCAGCCCTAGCTCACGTAGAATTGGCCAATGTTCGATAGAATCGAAGACTTTCACGTAGTCTATGAAGGCTGTGTATAATGGAATGTTGTATTCTGTTATTTTCTCATCTAGAATTTTGAAAGTCAAGAGATGATCGCATGTGCTAAAGCCCTTTCTGAATGCAGCCTGTTCCACAGGTTGATAATCATCGAGTTTATTACTGATTCTGTTAGCAATGATTCTGGTGAATAATTTATAGATGTGTGAAAGCAAACAGATTGGTATATAATTCGGCAGGAGTGTCAGGTCTTCTTTCCAGGTTTCAGGTATTTCTTCGGTTTCAAAGCAAGTATTGAAAAGTGTCTTTAGCTTGGGGATGATTTAGCTGGATGATGATTGTGATTTCTAATATTATTCCGTCGCTCCCAGGGGCCCTGTTATTTTTTGCTGTTTTAAGAGCATGTTGTATTTCCTCCTCTGTTATCTCGGGGATTTCTTCCGACCCTACATTTAATACTTTCTTTAATTTAATCGTTTCTGGTTTCTTTATTTGTCAGGTGTATAGGTCTTGGTAAAATTCCTTGGTGATCTTTAGTATTTCTTTCTTATTTCTGGTTTCCTGCTGCTTGGGGTCTTTTAGGGCTATTAATTATTTCCTGCCGTTGTTCCTCCGTAGGCATCTCATGTTTTTATTATTTTCTATTGAATTTTCTACTTCTGTTATGTAGTTTCCTTCCAAATCCTTGCGTATCATTTTTCTTGCTTCTCTTCTGGTCTCGCGGTATTCTTCTATGTTTTGTTTGCCTTCGCCGTACAAGGTCCTTCTTTTTCTATTAGCTGAATCGTTTCCGGTCTTAGTTTGTTTGTTTTTCTCGTTTTCTTTTTTGCGATTTTGAGTGCTGTTTCTTTAATTGTTGTAGTTTGGTGTGTTGACACTTCATTTATGTTTGTTGGGTTTATATTTTCTCTTAATTTAGCTTTCAATTCGTTTTGGTATGTGATCTTGTTTTCTTTCAGTGTTGATATCTATTGAGTCTGTGTTTTGTTTAATATATATTTTCGGCTTCTGTATTGATAATTTGGCTCTAACGATCCGGTGATCCCTTCCTGTGTTAAAAGAGTTTAGAATTAAGGTGTCGGTAACAATTTTCTTGGAAGATGATAGAATGTAATCGATTTCGTTACGTGTTATGCCGTCAGGGCTTATCCATGTCCATTTCCTTTGTGGCTGTTTAAGAGAGAAGGTGTTCATTGCATATAGTCTTTTGTTTTCGAGAAAGTTGTATAATATGTGTCCTCGTGGGTTTCTTTCCCCTAGTCCTTGATTACCGATGTAGTTAGTGCTCGTCATCGGATAGCTTCTTCCCTACAATAGCGTTAAAGTCGCCAATAACCAAGTCATGGTTACATTTGTCTTTGTCTAGTGCTTTCCCGATGTCCTCATATAGAATCTCTACTTTTTCGTCTGCGTGTGTTGATGTTGGTCCATATATCTGGATTATTTTGATTCGGTAGTTTTTTGACAACTCCAAAGTTAGATATGCTACTCTGTCCGAGATTCCGTTGTAGCTTTGAATGTATTTGGTCATTCTTGGGTGTATTAGGAAACCTACACATCTTTGACTTTCGCTTTCGTGTCGACAATAATAAAAGGTTTTTCCTGATTGTAGTGTTAACAAGTTTTCTCCATGTCTTCTGGTTTCACTTAGTCCAGTGATGTCCCATTTAATTTTGCCGAGTTCATTTTCTAGATCGAAGAGTTGAGTGTCCGACAGGAGTGATCGACAGTTGTATGTTGCTATTGTAATATTGTTCTTTTTAGAGTGCGAATTTTTGCCTCCCCCAGAATCCATGAGGCTGACCGTCTTTTCGAAGGTGTGGGACTTGAAACTATTGTTTCTACCCACCTGGGGTACATGTCCGTTCTGTTTCAAATTCGCCATATCTAAGGGGTTTTAGGATGTACTGCGCCACGCTATCCTACAGTGTATATCTGACTAAAAAAGCGAGATAGGAAAGACTGCAACAATTATCAAGCCATATCTTTCATTATCCATGCCAGCAAACAGATGCTGCATATAATCCAAGAACATCTAAAGCTATTCTTTCTCCCGCGACACCCCCAGAGCAGGCTTTGTACCTGGCAGAGGAACTCGAGACCAACTAATGAATGTTAGGCAAATGATAGATAAATTCTATGAATTCAATGTGCTGGAAATCTTTTGGTTCTTGGACTACACCGAAGCATTTGACACAGTTAAACGGATCCTGCTGCAGCATATATTGGACGAGATGGGAGTCCCACAACATCTGAAACTTCTCATAAAAACATATATGTCAACAATACATCATGCGTGCGTATAGAAAATAACATATCCAGGAGCTTTAATGTAGGTAACGATGTCAGACAAGAATGTATATTCTCGCCGTTGCTATTTAACATGTATTGCCAATGGATTATACGGAAGGCAACTCATAACTGGAACGAAGAATTATCGGTGGAAGGTCGAAAAATATCAAACTTGCGTTATGCCGATAACACGACGTTACCAGGTAACAACGAAAAGGAGATAGCGGAATTGCTCTAAAGAATTGAGCACTTCAGTTCTGAAGCTGGGCTTAAACTTAACCGAACCAGGTGTTGTCTGCTGGTAGTTGGTGGAGCCGAGTTCCTGCCACAAAGATTCCCACTAATACAAGATATCGTAAGAAAGAACGAAATAATTTACTTAGGCGCAAGTATTTCAAATAAATGTGGAAGTGAGGAAGAGATAAAAATAAGAATCGGAATTGCAAAATCGGCCGTAACAAAACTAACCTAGATCTGGAAACACCACCAGATAAAAACGATACAAAAAAATAGCTGATGTAAACGCTAGTGTCCCCAATTGCCACATACAGATCAGAGTCATGGACCTTGAACGCCGCATGTCGATGAAAAATAGAGGCATTCGAGATTATATGTTATAGAAGAATGTTGAGCATCCCAAGGACCGCTCACAAAACCAACGAATCAATCCTACCAAAACTCGAAATTAGGACAACTTAACGTCTTTTACCAATAATAAGAAACCACATTCTAAGCTTCTTTGGGCATATTATAGGATGAGACGATATTAAAAAACTAGTTATGACAGCAGCCGAATATAGAGAAGCGTGGAGAGGCCTCACCTCTTCCTGACACATTGTGGATCATGATGTTCGAAAAGGAACAACGAGCAGGATGGAAGGACTCTCTAGGTTTATATGAAAGGCCAAGTTCGTTTATTACGCCCCGACAGTAAAAAAAAGTAATTTTAAATTACAAAAAATAGGAGCTGTGCCTTTGTTTTGGAAATATCCAAATAACGAATAAGATCATCGACTTCTGCCTGAGATATAAGATAGGGCTGCTTGCTTCTACTACATTCGTAATCGTGATCCTCCTGAAAACTTGCATCGACTTTTGGTGTAAAATCGTCTATTGCATCCGATATTGAGTCTATTTTGTATTTTTCTGGAAGCTTAAAGACAGGTATGCTTGAAGCCTCAAGACAGGTACGCTTGAAGATATTTCGAATTTCATAGCTTTGGGAATTTATTAAGGAAGATCCCAACTGTGCGACCAAAATATAGCCCGTAAGCTATTCTTTCTGAGAAGTGAGCTTAAAGCCTTTCATTTTCATTGGGCTTTCAGGATCATTTCACCACATATGTCAGAGCAATTGCTCGGTCTGTTGACATGGGACCGCGCATTTAGAATTATAATAATGAAAACACTATTTAGAATGACAAGTACCATGTCCATATCGCACAGGCACAAAGAATTAACTAAATAGGTAATTAAATTGTTCCTTTACAACTGCTGACTGGTGAATATTTGTCCCTTCTCTATAATCCTTTCTGGTACATTCGGCCGCCCGAGCCATCAGCAACGTATTGTCCAGTATTGGGTACGTGACCAGATAATTTCAATGTTAGTTTAGGGATTACACAAGTAGAAGTTATTCAAATAACATACTAGTTTGGCGGGAAGGACTTTGAAGCAGAACAGTGGTCAATATTGTAGGTAGGCATAAGCTTGTTAGTTTCATGGCAAAAAATATGCCATAATTCTATCAGCAAATAAGCAAATCACGCTTGAACTGTCTAAAAAATTATATACCTTCTTGACAGTGTAGATTTTTGGCCAATATAGCTTGTAAGAATTATTAGAATGCCAATGTTAGTTGGAACATTTTCGAATAAAAACCAATTAGAAGTGTCAAAAATACTTGAACTTTAAATCTTTTCTATTCGACCGCGTAACGTATCTACAAAGCTTGGCCATCGAAAGAAGGATTTTTAGTATTTTGTACCATGCCGTTTCCAATCAAATTTGCTAAATAGAAGTTCAGACAATATTACGAATTTTACGTTTCGTTCCTTAAATTCATATTAAGCATCGTCAATACTGTAATTTCCATGCCTTAAATCAATAGATTCATCTTTATCCCAACCGATAGGTGGAAATCTAATAATCCCATAATAACATCGTTACTGATGTAACTCTCTCAGTGTGTCCATAATCATAAGCACAGCCTTCTCCATGGGATTCTAAATCTTGCTCATTTGGCTATTATCACGGAGCCAGACGCATATGAATTATTTGCCTAATTGATTTATCTTGAACCCTTAATCCTATGCGAAGGATAATTTTCGAACTAGTCATTGCACGCATGTCTCGTTATGAGCATATGAAAATTGAAGGTAGTCCGACCAGTGATACAAATCTGGTAATGTATGCAGAATCGCTGAAAAATGTCCCACGAAATGTAACGGTCAGATAATCGCAGTCGATTACTAATTAAAATTTAATTTCATCTCATATTTTACTATTAAACATTTTATCCTCCTTTTTCCTAATTGAATCATTTATCATTCATCATTCTGTCAAAAATGGGATATGTTTAAATAGTAATTAAATTTTAAAATAAAGCCATACATAAGAGTGATGTTATCATATATTGGTCACATTACATATAATATTTCGCCAATTAAATATGGTTAAAATTCAGCAATTTACATTCACATCTCGTCATAATGATTTGACTATCTGTTTCGACAAGATCCCTTTATTTCAATATCATCCGGAAAGGGTGGAAGAGGTCTGAAATTAAAGTGAATATTTACTTGAGGGTTTCAGGAGCTTCAACTCCAATATTTATGCTTCAATCGGCTCATAGTTTCTCAAGTAAATACCTTGTATGGGTGTAGTGAAATCTAATTTTAATTCATTCGGTATCTCTTTCTGATGGTAAGTGTATTGGTTAAATTCCTAGATGGTCTGTCCTTACTTTTCTTTGTTTATGTAACTTTTGAGACTGTTTCCGATGTTCATTTAGCTGTTTAAACACTTCTTCATTTAGATTCTTAGAAAAAACCAAGTTGCTTGGCTTGCAATGTTTAAATGGGAATGAAAACAAGCTCACAATATGTCATTTTGGCATAATTAGCTTTACCTTATCTTATAATTGCCACTTCATAGCGGAAGTTATTTGTGGGCTTATACCATTACAAAATGCCGCATTATTTCAGTTCTAAATTGATTTTCAATAATACCGCATTTAATTGTATAAATTTCTTTTGTTACTGATATTTTAGAAATCTTCTCAATCAACGTCTTGATTTGATATTTTGCCTTGCGCTCCTGTCGTAGTGACCCACGTTTCTGTGTGCCTACCAGTTCGGTTGATGGTATTATCGAGCCGGGTTTAATAAATATTTGTTTTTGAGAATGCATGTTTTTATTTATTATCAGAGAAGGCCAACACGGTGTGGAACATGCTAACTGATGACATATTCAGTGCAATGTAGTGGAGTTGGAAAAACTACAAAGCGGGAATGGTTTAGGTTCGCGGATGTCCTCATTGCTTGTGGAAATAGATTGTTGGGAGAAGATTACAGGATTTCGAAGGTGCCTGCCGTACGGGTCGCAATGATTGGCGTTAATAGCAAAGAAGTTTTAGTGTAATAATAGCAGGACCAATTAAGTAACTTGTCAGGTCAAAATCCTGGGTGATGGTTCTGAGGTAACCGGCCTACTTAAAATATTATTTCATTAGACCTGGTACATTTACTTTAGAGACACCCTATATATGGATATAAAGAAAGAAACGGAGAAAAACAAGTGATAAATTGAAGTCGGGTTTGGCGAGGTTTTTTCGAGGAGCGCATCGCTCGAGAACGGGGATAAATAGTTTGAAACCGGCGCAGTGAACAGTTTATTTTGTGAAAGGTTTTTCGTTTATCGTGTATTACAGGTCAGTAAAATTTATAATATTGTTATTAACATAATTGGTACAGGTATTTGTTTTATTCTAATGTATAATTCATATTTGATGGCATAACCTGTGTACATGATCATTCTAGAGATATTGGCCCAAATTGCAAGTAAATAGCTGGGTGGCCTCCGTATTCCAGGACCTCAGTATCCGCCAGCGGCGTCTGGCTAACATACATCAACCCCTTCAGTTTTAAATGTATTGTTACAAGTGTGGAACTACGAATTGTGGTACGGGCGACAGTAATTTAATTTTAATTATACTAAAAAGCATAATTCGGTTTACAAATTTAGATCGAGGGTTTTTCTCCCGTACTCTTTCCCCTCGTGAATTTCAGGCTGAGTCCGGTACGTTTTTCTCTAATAATTTGGCACGTTTTCTTTAATGAATTAGGTCTATTAGGAAACTGTGTTTTAATTTACATGACGCACCTTTCCCTCAAATTTCCCTAATTGTGTTTCGTTGAAGCGCATTCGGTGTAAGTAAAATTGTGCAAGATATTATAATAACACAACGGTATTGGTCTTCTTTTTAATCTATTTTGACATTCATAGGCAAAAAAGGACAAAGCACAATTTTACTTATCTCATTCAACTATGTTGAATCGACTCGGGTAGGTTATACTACAGTTTCAGATATCCAAAGTATGTAGCATGTAGCTCGTAAACGTACGTTTGCGCGTAGCTTTTTTCTATCTTCTTCATCGAGAGAAATGAAATCGGACAAGGAACTCTTTAAAACCCGGCCATTTTGACTGAAGTGTGTGGTGAAGCGATAGAAAACTTTTTGAAATAACTTTGTGGAAATCTTCTACCGGACCTATTTTTGTGTCTCAGGCAGTATTTTTTAGTAGCTGTATTATTTGCTTGGTGCCTGGATTGGCTATATAATTGGGATTTCTCATTGTGTTCATCGCAGTTTTGTCTAGCTAATTTCAGCTAGAGTTCTTCTTTGGCCTCAGAAGTCCATCGTGTTTGTCTGTCGGGTAGGAGTAGAAAAGTCCTTCTTCTAGGCGAAGCCCATTGTGCCCGATCGTGTACTTTTTCTTAAGTGGGTTGCCTGAAAAGCTGTCCATGAGTCCCAGTTGATCAATTCAGCCGTTAATTTATACTTACTATACAAGTTGTTTTGCGTATCGCTATTGGTTAACGTTGTCTATTTTATTAGTCAGTCTCTGTTAACTGTCATTTGCAAGTTTACCTGTTAATAACATCTGCCTTTCCATTTATCCAATTCAAATTGACTTAGTTTCAATAGCTAATGTACCTCAGGTATATCTGCAAGTGAAGTAAATTATTTTGAATATTTACAACAAGTAATTCAGTTATTCACTATTTTAAAGTAATACTTAGTAGCCTGGGTATCACAGTGTTATAATTTATTTTTTTTATGTGTTTGACTTAAATCAAATTTCAAAGAGATGTAACAAGGCAAACCATTCCAACCATCTTATTGTAATAAACCGACCTTTATGTTGTTTTGATCGTTTCTGTTGCGAAGCCTAAGTCAAAACGAGTTCCAAATTATATCTTCGGGATATTCTGACTTGTGCTGTCTACAAGCTGGTGGCGCCTTTTAATAAATTCAATCGCCCTCTAATCTCCGGCATTTGAACTAGGGTCTTATTTTCACGCTAAGAAGACGGTTCGTTCTAACCCAAGCATCTCCAATTATTGTAGATTTTCTGATCTTGACTTTAATCATTCTTAGTTTCTTCTAATCAAATATGAAAATGTATAACTAATATTAGCAGCTAAAAACTCACGTATTCATAACAGCTCTATCGGGGCCATTTTGATAGTTATATGAAAATTATAGGATTGTAGATGCGGCATCTAATGTATATAAAATTTGGTCGATAATAAAAATATGTATAGTAGCTTACAGAGCTTATATTTAAGCGCTACGCTTGCCCAATTATGCTTAGTTTCTAGTGCCCATCACTGCCAATTTAAGCGTTCAAGAAATTAATCTGCATCTGTGCTGTTGGTGGTTTTCGTAAATCCTCCAAACGGAGATCAAGCAATATTTTCGCCCTTTAGGATTAAGTGAAGCGAGTTTATGTTTAAGAAGTCTGCTTTTTAGCAGTCTTTTCGCGAAAAAATAAGCTGCAGTAAATACATGCTCGGATAAAAGGGGCTGTCATAAATTCTCTTTAAAGCCAAAGTATAAGGAGTAAACTTTAGGAGCCTATGTTTCTGAGATACTGTGCATATTAATTTGCTTTCCTTTGTTTTAATAGTAAGGCTTCATTTCTATCACCATAGAGAATGATGTCAGATGTCAGATATTTGCTAGTGAGGTAAGTTTTACTGAGGGAATGGTGGGAGATGGAAAATGAGTTCAGGCATTTATATCGTTTTAAGGATAGATTGGTATAAACCATCCCCTTTGACTCAAATAATCATCCACTTTCTTGATTTTACTATATTATAGGTCTTTAACAACGTAATGTATGCTCATCTTTATGTAACTGGTTGGTCACTGTCTGTCACAGATCTAATGATTCCACCCAAACCTACGTCTGACTTGAATTCAATAATTTTCACCGATAATAATCAAATTGACATTTGCTGCTATCGAGGATTAGTTTGATTGGAACGGTGTCATGAAATCAAAAGGTTGCCACATTTCGCATGTATCTACATTTTTAAGAAAAATATCAAGAGAGGCAGAATTTTAGTAATCATTCTATGTCAAATAATTTTAATAGCAATACCGTGTACCTTAAATGTCAGTGCTCGTGAATATCCTTGGAGTAAACGTCGCATCCTGCAATAATAAACTTTATACGATTAAATCCATTCGCATAAAGTTCCCTCGGATTATAACAATATCAAATCTTTCAATTCTTAAAATTCTGCACCGTCATTTCTTTCCTGTATATTCCAATTTTCGCTGTTATTACAGCTTATCGTCAAACTAAACTTTCGAGATATTAATCCGTATATCCGTCGATGCGCTGAGTGCGCGTCCGTAATCGGCGGTTTTGCTGAAATCCTCAAGACGGGCTTGAAGCGTTATTTTCGTCTTTTAGTACTAAGCTCCGGCAGTTTATTTTTGAGTAGTTCGCGTCTCGACCCTCTTTTTTTAAGAAAAAATCCTGTTACGATAAAAGGTCATGCCATAAATTCATTTTAAGGGTAGAAATTTTAATTTTGTGAAATCTAATGCATTATATAGTAGCAGTAATTGCAAAATAATTACTAAGACAGCAGCATAGAATAACAATCTTTAAGTCGGGCTCATGACAAAATTGTGAAATTAGATAGTTTTTATATATTTGGTTGCAATCCTAACTCGTTTGAGTAGGTATATATTTGGCAAATGAAATTTTGATCGTCTGCAAACAGGCGAATCTAATTTTTGCTGGCACATCTAACGCATTTGAAAGGTTCGTTCCAAAAGTCGAGAAAGTGATAAAATATCAGTAATAAAACATCCGAGAAGCCAAGAAAGGTCCAATTTTACAACCTTACTTTGTCTATTCCATAGGCGTAGTATTTACTTTCTGTTTCACACACTTGCCTATAATAACCTTTATCTTCTTTAGGTACCGTCTCCGCTTCAAAAGTTGGCAAACATCACGGCAATTCTCACCCTTTTGAGATCTTAGATCTCAACATTTGGTTGCTAGTGCAACCATAACTACTCAAGAACCTCGAGAACAACAGAATAATCAGCGATAATCAATACAGTTTTTGCAAAGAGAGATCGACACAAGATATATTGGCCTATGTCAGTCATATATAAAGTAGGGCAATTGAGAACTACGGAGAGTCTCGAGCGATTGCGTTGGATATTTCGAAGGCATTCGACAGAGTTTGGCATGATGGATTGCTCAACAAGCTGCTGTCCTTCGGACTGTCAGCGTCTCTCTGTAGCTGGCTTGCCAGTTTCCTTCAGAACCAATCTGCACGTTGCAGTTGATGGACACATCTCAGTTTACCAAGAGGGCCAATACGGCGGGTCCTGACATCATTATGGCAGGATCGACCATTCCTTCATTCTCATCAAGCGGACTACTGGGTGTCTCCGTCAACAGCAATATGTCCTTGCATGACCACATTGCTAACATCGCAAAATCAGCCTCCCAGAAGCTTGGTGCGCTATTTCGCAACAAAAAACTATATACACCGCAGCAGTTGTTATTGCTCTACAAAGCGCAAATAAGACCGTGCTTAGAATATTCCTCACCCATCTGAGGTGCCACACCAAAGCACACCCGAAAGCTGCTGGATTCTATTCAGAAGAGCGCTGTGCATCTCGTCGGTGACCCAGAGTTGACCCGGAATCTGGATAGTCTAGAACACCGCAAACATGTGGCCGAGATGTCCCTGTTTTACAGTTACTTTCTCGGCAGTTGTTCCCAGAATTTGTCTCGCCTCATCCCGCATCTGGCAACGCCTATCAGACAGTCACGACAGACGGCAAGAGCGCACCAGTTCGTCGTACAACTGGAAACACCTAGAACATCGCTTTACAAGAACTCCTTTGTCTGGCGCACTGCATCACTGTGGAACTCTCACTCCCAGGACATCTGTGTCCCCGTAGTTACAACCTACAACTATTCAAGATCTCCCTTTAGTATGTGGGCCACTGCCATAAAAAACATTCCCTAAGGTCCTGCAGCCATAACTTTCTTCCCCTTCTTATGAATCTCTATCCCCTGATTTTTCTCTGCATTAAAAGTTGCAATATTTGATATTCATGATATATCCCATATACATCAATTTTCTTCGCTTGATTATCAGAACTATATCTCTTTCCTTACTCATATGCCTATTCATTTCCACGTTGGTCGCCATTTCCACCCCTGAGAACCTCAGCATTTTCCGATATATCCATAACTCAAATGCCTCCGTCGACCACGTCGATCCCCCTCAAACTATATCACTGATAGCACGTATAAGACTCAGAAAGACGAAAAGAAAAACTGAAATATCAAGACTTAACGTCAGGAAACTAATAACAGAAGAATTGCAGAGATAGAGCAAATACAGAGATTCACAAAAAAAATCCCACGAAGATGTCAACTACGAATGGAAAGCCATGAAAAATGCCATGCAGCTTCCAGCAAAGGAAGTTCTTGGTGAGGAAGAAAGAAGTACAAAGAAATTCTAGATGGCAACGGAAATACTCCAACTAATAAATTAGGAAAGAAAATGTAAGAACAACGATCATATCAAGTATAGAACTCTAAGAACCAAAATCAAAACAGGAATTGAGCGAGCAAAAGGGAGATGGATAGAAGAGAACTGCAAAGAGCTAGAGGAATTAAACAACAAACATGTACATAAACAAATTCCATAAAAAACTCAAAGAAATAACATGCAATACAGAAAGAAGAATACTTGTACCACAAGAAATAATCAAGGCAAGGTAGTAGCGGAGAAAAAAGAATTTTGGGAACAATACATCGGAGAACTTTTCAATGATAAAAGGGAAGGTGAATACGAAATATTGACAGAGGATCAATATCTAAAAATTCTACCATCTGAAGTAAAACATGCGATAAGGAATTCCAAAAGCGGTAAAGCGACAAGTTCGGGCGAAATACCCATAAAAATATTGAAAGCAATGGATGATGATATGATTCAAAAATTTGCGAAATTTTTAAATAAGATATATATACAGGGCACAATTCTAGACGAGTAGCTTAAATCAGAATTTATACCATTTCCTAAGGAAAACAACCCTAAAACGTGCAACGACTACTGACTGACTAGTTGAAAATCTTATTAAAACATGTACAGAACAGATTATACATTAAATATGAGTAATAACTAGATTAGACACAATTTGGATTTCGTGGAGGCATGGGAACGAGAGAAGCCTTAATCTCGTTAACATTCTACATTAAAAATGTCAAGAATACAACAAAATCGTATATGCATGCTTCATTGACTTTCAAAAAGCCTTTGATCCCGTACAACACCTGAAACTAATAAAATAACTATCAAGCATTGGCCTTGATAGTGTCACGAATAAAAAGAATGACAACGTCTCAGAGAAGAGTCGTGTCACGATTAGTACAATGACGGGGTCTTTTGGTTACACTTAACGCTTCCCTCAATCTGCCACTGTATGTTTAATTCGTGATGACACGCCTTGCTTAGCGTGCAGGGGTGCAGTTCAGGGCGTCCGGGTGAGAAGAGATGATAAAGAAAGCACTTTTAGTTATAACAATAACAATGTCTATTTGTCAAAGACTTAATGATAAAACTTTAACAATGTCTATTGGTCAGAAATGTAATGAGATTCTATTATACCCGATTACTAAGGCGCGCATGTTTTTCTCGAATTGAGGTATGGTTTGTAATTGTTTATAGGTCTTTGGTTACTGTCTTATATATATATAGTTTTTTCTTAAGAGTTTTATGTTGAGTTTTATTTAAGAGCACTAGAATAATTCACTAAACTATGTAACTGACTCTACTGAGATCCCGTACAACACCTGAAACTAATAAAATAACTATCATTCTACTGAGATACTTGTCTTTCTCAGAACTCTGACAAACTTATCCTTGATTTGACTTTTACTACTGCGGTTGTGAAAACCCTAGACTCAGCAGCCGTGTGGCTAACCGGTACTAGGTTTGGGTCAGCAATAAAGGAGTAGAACCTGAAGACAGCTGTGTAGCTAACCTAGAAGCGGATAGAACCCGAAGGCAGCTGTTTAGCTAACCTGGGAGCTAGTTTTAGGTGAGACAAAAGCCTGCCGAACTGAAGGATCGGTATCGTATTTGTATTAAAAAAACTGCTGACCATTGCTTGCTTAAGGTTCAAAATCGCTCCCGTTGATTGCTCGCTTTGTTTATAGTTTGCCTTTAATGTTTATGTAACAATTTCCAAGTTCAAGTTCAAACTTAGGACAGGGTGATATTTATTTAGTAGCTTATGCATTTTAGTAGATTACAATAGCAAGGATATCAGAAGAAAACCTATATTGGAATCAATATAGGTCTGCACGAGGGATCAGACAAGGCTGCGTGCTATAGCCGACGTTTTTCAATATATATTCCCTAGTTATCTTCAGGAAAGCTATGTGGTGCAGAAAAAAAGGTATAAGGATTGATGAGGAAATAGTCAATACAGTGAGGTACGCCGACGATACGGTAATTCTAACAGAAACTATGGAGAGTCTACAATCGCTGATGGATTCTATAGTGGATGAATTAACACAAATAGGACTCAATATTGTCACGAAATGTTTTTATCACGTGTCGCCACGCCTTGATTAGCGTGCAGGAGAGTAGCTCAGATCCGGAATCGCCCTACGTCAGGTGAGAAGAGAAGATAAAGAGAGCACTTCGGATAAACAATAACAAAGTATATTAGTCAAACTTGCATTTTAGTAGTTCACAAGAATCAATACCGACGCGACGTGACCAATGATAATGTCTAAATTACCAACACGACGCACAATTATTAATGG
This sequence comes from Pissodes strobi, assembly GCA_016904865.1. Taxonomy (NCBI): domain Eukaryota; kingdom Metazoa; phylum Arthropoda; class Insecta; order Coleoptera; family Curculionidae; genus Pissodes; species Pissodes strobi. Next base: position 71,926 of record MU185320.1, read on the forward strand.
TCAATGAACAACAAATAGAATGGGTCCAAAAATATTAATATTTGGGAGCATTCATTGACTCGGAGCTAAATAAGGACAACGAACTGCGTGTTAGAATTGAACTGGCAAGAGCAGCATTTTTAAAATTTCGGTCAGTCTTTAGTAACAAAAACTTAAATCTGCCACTGCAATTAAGGTTAATGGAATGCTACGTCTGGTCTCAGCTGATGTACGGTGTCGAAACATGGACACTGAAAGACCAAATTCCAAAAAGGCTTGAAGCGTTTGAACTTTGGATATGCAGACGTATGCTTAAGATACCGTGGACTGACAAAATATCCAACGAAGAAGTATTCAGAAGAATAGATCGTAAAAGAAAACTCATGATAAAAATGCACAAACGGCATGTACTACGCAATGGTAAATATTACCTTCTGCAAGTAATAATGCAAGGTAGAGTGGACGGAAGAAAAGGCATTGGAAGAAAAAAGAAGGCGTGGCTTAGATATGTTAGGGAATGGACAAATATGACGGTATAGGAACTGTTTCACGTTGCCAAAGATAGAGAAGTACTTGGAAAAGTGGTCGCCAACCCTCACTAATGGAGACGGCGTATGAAGAAGAAGAACCTAGCATGTAACATCTCATCAATCGTATCTTCAATTAATGATTCAGATATTGGCAATAGAAAAGCTTCTTCATTTTTATAAAAGTGCTTCTTACCTGTTCTGATCGAGTCGCATTTATTGAGCTTTTTCATTGTTTTAGTAATGTTTGTTCCTAGGTATTTGTATCCTCTTACCGTTTTAATAGGCTGATCCTTCACACATGTTCTACGATTGTCCCGAGTTATTGTTTTTTGGTAGTAGCACATAATTTGTGTTGATTATGTTTAGTGATAATCCATATTCTGCACTTACTGTGACAATTTTATTAATATGTAAGTCTTCGAGTGTTCCTGCTAAAAGAACCGTATCGTCGGCATACATCGTTACTGTTAACTTTAATTCCTATGTTCAGTTCATCAAGTGTCTTTTTTACTATGTCCTTTGAGTACAGATTAAAAAGGATTGATGAAAGTATTCCCCTCTGTATCTTTATCGGTTCAGATGTTTTGTCTTTCAACGTTTTATCAGCTGGTCATGTCTAACTCTGTCAAAGTCTTTGTTATAGGCTATAAAGCACACGTGCACTTCCAGAATTACGTCCAGGCATCTTTGCGACAGGATATTGAATGCAAACAGTTCCCCTTTTGCTCCTAGGCCTTTAGGAAATCCAAATTGTGTATTGCTGATGTCTGTATCTAGTTTCCTGTATTTTCTATTATGGATCACTTTCAGCAGGATTTTCAATGTGTGAGGCATCAAGCTTATCGTATGGTAGTCGGAACAATGCTTGGCACTCTTTTTTTTTATAGGGTTATGCAAGTTGGTTGTAACTGGTCGGTAGAAACAATTAATTCTTAAATCATTTATGACCACAAAGGTGGGGAGGTAAATATCTTTATAATTAACCAATTTAATTAGTGGACTGTATTAAAATTGAAACATGTATTTTAGGTATTACGTACTTTAATAATGCAATAATTAATTTGCTACAAATATGATAAATATATACAATAATTACTAACTACTTTCAAGCATTCATCCTTTCACACATAAAACTAAATAGTTACTGTACATTCGGTAAACTATTATTAAATGTCTATCAAATCTCCTTGATTATTTAAATCTAAAATGAACTAGATAACTCCTTTCTTTACTGAATTTAATTAACGCTCTTTTTCAACCAACTACCTTTCCGTTCACAAAAAATACCTTGTATTTTCCTTCTTCTTTAATTCTCTCAATTAACTTCACCAGGGATATAAATAAGACATCTAATATTCGATTCTTGAGTACAGAAATAGATGTCTACTGCAAATTTCCATCCGCCATTTTACCTTCATCTATCTTCCACAGGAGAGACGCTACGAGCTGTATTGTCTCTAAAAAAACATTAAAACGCCTAAAGGAGTTCTTCATCCAAGCTTGGACAAAGAGAACAGAGAGTACAGCAGATATTCTCTACATACCTGTGCAAACAAATAAGGAAAACTACTAAATATCTTGGCGTCAGACTGGGTAGATGTGCTTGGCTACAAATTCATGCAAAGCGATGACTGGATCGATGCATCATGGTTGAGTGTTTGTAAAGCACTAAACTGAATTTTTCCTACCGACGCGGGCAGGGAGAACAGAGCGGGAAATTGCGCGGAGGCGGATGCATTTGAGAGGGTAGAAGCATGTTCTTTCTTTATTTGACATATTGTTCTTTACACAACATTGACGGAGACAAAAATATATTATATTGAGAATGATTAATAACGATTTCCTTGACGGATTGACAACTTGCTTCGAGCGATTGTTGCATATAACGGAATCTATTATACCGGCAATCCAAGTTCGGACTAAGGAGTAACTGAAATATTATGTTTTAAACGCCCAAATTTCTGGGGTGAAATAAATATAGTTGGGTTTGAATTATGACTCAGTCATACTAAGAACCTACAGGGTGTTATCACCAAATTATATGGTGAAAAACGAAAATTAGTAGGTACACACGTTGGGGTGTTTCTCCAACAGTAACCATTCATTTGGTATCTGTCCTGTTCTCTATATGGTAAAAGGTTAAAAAATCAAGTCTAACATTAAATGCCAAAAAACCCAAAAAAAAAAGCTAGAACTGACAATAATCTCCATATTTTGCCAGATGTAAAGTTCTTTCTAATCAATTGCATGCATGCTAAATTCAAATATGCTTGAATATTTTTCATGGTCTAAGTGTACCTTCACGCAGATTGGCATATGAGCTTGCCAAAAAAATAACACCTTAAAAATCCAGACTCTGGGAAACCAAATTGATCAACTGAAAAGGACTGTAGCTATGTTTTATATTGTTGTGGAGGATTCATGTTTATCTTATAAATGTTTACCTTTTTCTCCACTTCAGTGTACAATTCTTTGGAATACGTCGACCGTGTTCCAGTTTCTTTTAGGTTTTCCAGCTTCGTTAGTTTAAGTCGGTAACTCGAATTGTCAATTAGAACCCCGAAGAATAATGGCTCGGCGAAAATATCGACGTATTTTAAATCTACAGTTGAGACTTTGAAGTGAAGTTAGAAAAACGTCCTCAAGAGATATGAATTAACTGGATCAGACTCATTTAATTTGAACGATACGGCTATTACTACAGACCAAAGAACGCAATAGATGGTTGCAACCAAAGGCCAGCATCAACTGGATAAAGTCATTTCGCGTGAGAGATGAGAGCTGGCTACTCTATTCTAGCAGGTATTATTGGAGCGAACCTAACAACACTTCCTGCAACATGTGTGTTTCCAATAAAAAAGTTGGGTTAAAATACTAAGTGGTTGTCCAGAAAAATATGGTATGGTATGGATGGATGAGCAATAATAATTTTTTAAAGGCCTAAGAACGCTTTGTAGTTCACGTTCGATGTTCTAAAGAACGCCAAGTTATAATCATAATGAATAGTCACGAATCTAATTTATCTGTTACTGCAATCCATTACTGCAGAGAAATTAAGAACAGAATTTTAATACTGCCGCTCCATATTTCTAATAAAATACAACCGTTATATGGAACTACTTTTGACCCATTCAAAATGTGTTTCAACCAAGGAAAAGGTGACTGGCTCCATTCAGAGCAGACATTATTAATTTATGACCTGGCCCCAATATACATGAAAGCTTGGCACCGATCTGCAACTCATTCCAACGTAAAATCTGGATTGCATTGCACCGGAATTTGGCCTTTCGACAAAAATATTTCCAGTGAAGAAGAAGATGTATTACCGCAACCCGGCTCTTCTACATAGTAATTCTCGGAAGCCCAAATTCCAGTCCAAAATGAGCCCAAATACAATTATATATTTCCATCTAAGATAAGACCGTACCCGAACCAAAAATTGTCCAGTAAAAATAAAATCTAAACTGGTAAGTAGAAAATCAATTATTTGTTTACTAAGACGATAAATAATGACAGTAAGACAATATCGGAGATATATTTATTATTTGGACGAAACTTTTTCCTGGAAACACCCGTACAAGAGAAAGTGCTGTTCCATTCGCTCCAACAACACCTACTATTATAGCAAACATCTCTTCTCTCTCAAGCGAAATAGCTTTACCCACTTGGTACAGAAGGTGACTGACTGCATCCAAGGCAGACATTATTAATTTATGACCTGGCCCCAATATACACGAAAGCTTGGCACCGATCTGCATCTCATTCCAACGTAAAATTTGGATTGCATTGCACCGGAATTTGGCCCTTCGACAAAAATATTTTTAGTGAAGAAAAAGTTGTATCACCGCAATCCGGCTCCTCTACACAGTAATTCTCGAAAGCCCAAATTCCAGTCCAAAATGAGCCCAAATACAATTATATATTCCCATCTAAGATAGGACCGTACCTGAACCAAATATGTCCAGTAAAAAGAGAATCCAAACTGTCAAGTAGAAAATTAATTATTTGTTTGCGAAGACGATATATAATGGCAGTAAGACAATATCGGAGAGATATTTATTATTTGGAAGAAACTTTTTCCTGGAAACACCCATACAAAAGGAAGTGCTGTTCCGTTCGCTCCAATAATACCTACTATAGTAACCATCTCTCCTCTCTCAAGCGAAATAACTTTACCCGCTTGGTGCTATCCTGGGCAACCTTCTATTGCGTTTTTTGAATTGTGGTAACACTTGTCTTGTCCAAACAAAATACGTTAGATCCATTGAACTCATGTCTTTCAGGATCTCAAATTAGCTTGAAATGTTTCAACCGTAGATCTAATAAAATTTTAAATTCTCGTCAACAATTCAAATTGTCGTCATGAAAATCCAGTAGACCAGTCCTTTCCAGTTGGGTAACTGGGGGGATCCACGGTGTATAAAATATGGCAGATTAAAGATATAACAATATAATGTCAATGTTTCATACTACTGGAACGAAAGCGTCTTTTGGTAAAGGGGGTAGGTTAATAATCACCGATATTGGGAGAAAAAATGGCTTTGTGAAAGGAGGTTTACTTGCATTTCTACCAAAGGCAGCTGGTGGTTATCACTAGGACATGAACGTAGATGATTTCGAGGAATATTTTGAACAGATTCTGGAACTTATTCCTCTTCGGCAAGTTATCGTTATAGACAACGCTAGTTACCACTCCAGGAAACTTGAAAACTCAAATCCAAACTAACCCAAGAATCTTCTTGGAGAAAAAACGATGTTATCTCATGTCTTTCTTCAAAGGGAGTATCATATAAGGAAGATGTGATTAAAGGAGTTACTTGAATACAAACAAGTCTCCTTGTACAAAATATGTGGTTGATGAAATGGCTCTAAAATAAAATATTAGAGTACTTCACCTTCATCCTTGTAACCCAAACTAAATCGAATATAATTATTTCGGGCTCAAGTTGAAGATTTTGTGGCAAAGCATAAAGGTACTTTCAAAATAAAAGAGGCTGCAAGTATTTTTCAAGATGCGTTAAAGCAAGTCGATTCCCAAAATAGAGTAAATTACTTTTCACTTATTTTCAACGCTAAATTATGAGGTGAATTGTTGCAAAAAGGTTGCCAAAATATTTTTTATTATTTATTTATCCATAATAAACGCATGTTAATTGATATTGATTTCTTTCGGAAATAATAAAAATAAGCTGGTATTGATCAACCATATATTTTTTGTTACTATCTGTAATTTTGAAACGAAGTAAGGGTGGTATATATGGTAGTTAAACTATGCCACATGCCATTTGTAAGGTTTTTTTTTTTTTTAATATATATATTTAAAAAATATATATTTTATAATAAACATACAATAGAAAACAATCCTACAGAAAATGCCTTCGTTTATGTTTAACAAGAAAATAAATAGTGATACAAAATGGGACGGGTGGCAGTATACATACAACATGTTTGTTTAATCCAGGTAAATATTCTCTACCACAACATTTACAAACTCCGATCTTCTATTGGTAATTTGATTTCCAATCATTCTTTGGAAATACATTTTTACCAGACCTAAAAGATGTTTCTCATCTAAGCAAGTTGCACTGCGTAAAATAAGAGCACCGTCTCGATGCGCTAAAATTGCTTTGGGGCCAAGTTCAAAGGGATCTTAATATGATCCAATTTAAGCCCGAGCGAATAATCAAAGCTATAACCGAATTTTGATTAAGCTGTTAAAGTTTTTTCATACAAGAGCAATTCAAGAGGGATGGATGATTCATAAGGATAGAAAAATGATGTAGAAAGTTAGAATGGAAGACTTTGACTAACGTTGTATTTGTATATTATATTCGTCAATTCCCAATTTTGTAGTCGTTTATATTCACTTCAGATAAAAAAAAATTAAGGTAAATTTTTTTTATGAATTTGGAAACGAAAACGAGCGGTCTTTCATTGCGTGCCAATTAGGTCCTAGATTAATATGCTGGGGAGCAGGGCGATTTAATATTATTAATAACGGGCACCAGTAACTTGCAAACTGAACAAGCTAGAGTGTCCGAGATGTTTGGCTTAAGCTTCACAAACGATAGAAACGTAATAAAAAAACTGGAGATTAACTCGCTGAAAATACAGTAAATAAAATTACCTAAAATTCAAAAAAAACAGTACGTGATAACGTTCTGTTTACATTTCCTTTAATAAGTTATATCCACAATGACGAAACAGGATTTTTGCACTCGATGTGCGTTTCGCTAACCATATTAGCATCATGAGCAGATGATTAAAACTCAATTCAACTCAGTTTTAATCATCTCCTGATGATACTAACATGGTTAGCGAAACGCGTGTCAAGTGCAAACATTCTGTTTCGGTATTTGTTTGCGGCAAACTCGTGTTTCATTGAGGATATTTGCTACGATTTTTTTTATCTATCTTACTAGATGCAGGGTCTTATAAAATGCTTTCTCAGCCTTGCTTAGTGATAATCGTTGCCCCACGTCTCAATTAATCTTACATGTGCCCACTAATTAACTTATCACACAAGTGGCTTAATATAACTTTTCACAGCATACCATTCTAAAAATTATTGTCGATTTTCTTTGAAGCAACTAACAGTACAAAAGCTCGCAAACTTCAATATAAAAATAATCGAGACATTTAAATACATATCGACATTTTGCCAATTATATATGACACCACTAGCGGAAGTCTCGACAATAGGCGAAGCTCGCTTTATCTTTACTGGATTTCAAATGGTTATTCACATATCCCTGGAAATGACATATATGCCTTTACAACTTTTCGACATCGCCCTTGTATAGAGTTTCATTTAGCAATAATTGGAGTCGAACCCTTAAATGTTTCCCGGCAACTACCTATTGTACCTTATCTCTCGTCTACCATCCTGCCAATTGAGGCGCATGCATTCACGTTATATAACAGCGCTATTTAGTTAGAACAGTTAATTAATGTTACGTGGACCATGTCGATTTATATATGCGTATATGGAGTGCAATATTCCATGCACCCTTGATTCCGAATTTCCGATAGGTGCTTGTAGGTAATGACTTTGAAAATTAGACGGGTTGCTTGTTGCTGTCAAAAGTAGAGTCTGGAGGTAAGGATTCGACTCGCTAATTTAGAGCATCTAATGGCTGCGCCAATTATTTTTTCATAAAGATAAGTTACCCTATTCACCAGTATATAAAAGTACTTTTAAAGTGAAATATAACTCACTAGGCTTGCTATATTTTAACTACCTGTTTGTTAATTGTAATATACTTAATGAAAAAAACAAGAATATACTCCGGGTTTATAGGTTTGGAGCATGGTATCAATATTGTCATATATTATTATCTGGGCTTAAATAATATATTAATTTCTATAAAAGGTCAGTTGCCTTTATTTTTGCGTAATAGAACAGGAAATCGTTTATATAAATAATGTAAAGTATTCATTTTAAAAGTAAACATGAGAAAAGTAGACATAAGGAGTTTAATCGGGGACATTGAACGTTATTTGGAAAAGTCAGCAAGAAAGTGCAAGTTCGATAGTAATTAACCCGTTTACATATTGGGCAAAAATAATAATGCAGTAAGTAGGCGGTGCAATAGTTGCGAAAATTGATGAATGTACAGGTTATCGCTGTTTTTTTGATATAGGAGGAACAAATGACGTCTAAGTATGAATGGTTAGTGAGAAAACGAAACCGCGTCGAGAGGAAGAGGAGGCGAGCGGCGACAGCCGTTACGGCTAGTCGAGAGTTGGCGAAAGCCCGACGCGAGTGTTGACAGCCGTTACGGGTAGTTGAGAGTTGGCGAAAGTCCAGGTCGAGAGTTGGCGAAAGTCCAAGTCGAAAGTTTGCGAAAGTCCAAGTCGAGAGTTGACGAAAGTTTTAGTCAGGAGTCCGATGAAAAGTTGGCGTAAGTCTAACTTGCGGTTCTAAGTGAAAGTCTAAACAGAGGGACGAGAATAAGTGGCCGCCCAAGTCGATCGAGATCTAGTGGAACTCCGAAGCAGCAAAAGGCGTTCAGTAGGAGATTCTCTGTTTCGAGCCGAAACCAGGTTGAGGATTGGGGACTTGACGCGAGGACCATCCTAGGGTTGCTTTTAGGGAAAGAGAGATGTAAGTCAACATTACTATATTATAAATTGTGTATCTATTAAGTTAACACCCCTTACGCAGTAAAATACCACCGCAGCCGAGCGAGTAATTTATTATTATTTAGGCAGTAGTAAATAAACTAGTGATTTGGGAATAACTGCGTTTTAATCGAAGGAAGTTAGACCTATCCCTTCCGGGTAAGATCCCCGTTATAGGTAATACCCCCGCAACAATAGCCATAGCCCTAGCGTGACAATATTTATTCTAAAGTAATGGAGCTGCACGAGGCTACAAAACAAAGTATTAGAAATTTCACAAACAATGGGTTTATTTAAACCGCCCTTTGACAATATTTAGATGAAAAATAAAATCATGTTGCTATATCCTTGGTGATCTCTGTACACTGGTTCACTACTCTGGGGTCCCTCCTTTCTTCCTGGAAAGTGATGAGGGAGATGTGTAATGACTCAACCAAGACGTGCTATATTATGTCCCCTTGAATTACTAGTTGAGTCAGGTTCGTTCATCCGAGGCCTTTATAATAGACTTGAGTTTACTTAACTTTATGTATTGATGGTATAATTAACAGTCTTACAATATTGATATCTATGATATTCATGATCAATGATGACCCAATTACGTTACATTACCAAATATGAACTCTAATCAGGGCAGCGTATTTTGCTATCGTGTGCAATAGTATGCTGTTTATAAAATATGTTATTATAATATTTAGCAACTACAATATTCTGTCGATATACAGGGTATATACTTATACCGTTACACCTCCCCCCCTTTTTTAAGAAAAATTTTCTCTTGACCTGAACTTTTTCTTCCCTTTTGTGATATGTAAACCAATAAAATATTTGAAATTACATTTGTGAATATGTAAATCGATGTAGCAACGATTTACTTAATCCTGTAACTTTTAACACGTCAACCTGTTCTTATGACTATACAATACTTATACTATAAGGTATGGAAATAGAAGGAAGGGTTTGTTAGTAAGAAATTAGGAAATAATTCATAGTAAGATCATAGAATAACAGATATGGAAATATAAGAAGTGGAGCTCCGTTTGTCTAAACTGTATCTTACATCTAATGCATTTATTAATACCTAACATAACCAATATAACATATATAATAATATAAACATGATATATATAATTTTCTATTCTATAATAACTATCAATAGTCTATCAATGCATGGCATCCATCGTTCTGTGCATAAAAAGGGATGCATATAATTATGCATCTAAAGGCATTTGAATCACCTGCTAGTATTAATTATAATTAAAAGAAAAATTTTTATGGTAATAAATCCATTTACCTTTAATAGATAGATAGATAGATAGATAATTTATTTTCCTCAAGAAAAGACAATTTACAATTGTATCAGGAATAGTCAAAAATTGATCAAATTTAACACTGAAGCTTACCTAACCTATAAAGCTAATCTTAGCTCTAAAATTTTGTTAAAAACATAGAAACATAGAAACACTACAAATGAAAACACAAACATCTTAAAAGTCAGCAATACTATACAAACATTTTAAAACAAGATACTCCTTCAATTTAATCTTAAAATTATTTATCGGTAATTGTTTTATTTCATTTGGCAACAAATTATAAAAACAGCGAGGACCAGCAAAATTTGGTGATTTGAATGCTAACATTTGTTTTGCTAGAGGAGCATGTAGCAATTTTTTTTTGTCTAGTATTTACAGTATGATAGCTATCAACCGATATAAACAAATTTTTATTTTTATGAACATATATACACATTTCAAAGACATAAAGACTGTGTAAAGTTAAAATTTTGTATTCTTTAAAATATTTTGAGCATGACTCTGTGCTTTTTATTCCAGCAATACTCCTTATTACACGTTTTTGGGCCAGAAACACATTTTCTACATTTGTTGACCACCCCCAAAAACAAATTCCATAACGCAAACGCGATTCTACTTCTGCATAGTAGATCATTATAAGTTGTTTAATTGTAAGAATATATTTTAGGTTACGAAATTTAAACGTGGCAGAATGCAACTTTGACACAAGAAAATCACAGTGCTGTTTCCAATTTAAATTTTTGTCTATATAAATACCCAAAAATTTAGTATAATCTACTTGGTTACAGACTATGTTGTTAAAGGATATATTTAAAGGCTCTACTTTCTTTTGAGAATTATGAAATTGAATAAGAAGAGTTTTATCCATATTAAAATATAAAGAGTGGCTACTAAACCAAACACCTAGATCGCGGAGAGCTGCAGAACATTGGCTGATCAACCCCTCCTGTGATTTATTGGACATTATTATAGACTTGTCATCTGCATATTTTGAGAAAAAAACATTCGGCACTGAGCGATCAACGTCATTTACATAAAATACAAAAAACACAGAACCAAGCACGGAACCCTGTGGGACGCCAGTAGGGACATCAACATGCTGTGAGTTTATATGATTTTGGTTTCCATTATCATTATTTATAATGTCAACATACTGAGTTCGACCTGTTAAAAATGACTTTACCCAATTAAGTGGTGCACCTGTAAGTCCCACTTTATTAAATTTTGAAATAAGAATGTTATGATCTACACAGTCGAATGCCCTGCTCAAATCACAAAAGATTCCAACAGGACACTCGCCTGTGTCGAGGGTACGTACAATGTAATCATAAAATGCATTTATGGCAGTTATTGTGGACTTTCCAGAAGAGAATCCGTGCTGAGTCGAAGTTATAATTTGGTGCTTTTCAAAATATTCTGACAATCTGTCTAAGAAACAATATTCAAATATTTTAGAAAAAACAGAAGGCACTGTAACTGGCCTATAATTTTCCATATTTTGCCTGTCATTCCTTTTGTATATTGGCGTTATTTTACCTGTCTTTAATTTGCTGGGAAATAGACCTTGACAAAATGATAAATTTACCAAAAAAACACAAAGGTTGAATTAACAAAAATGGAACTTTCTTTATTAGAAAAGATGGGACACCGTCCGCTCCTGATGATTTTTTATGATTTATTTTTTCTTTTAGAAATTGGTAGAAGTCCAGACCACTGAATGGATATAAATAAAATTGATTTTTATTTTTATTTTTAGGAGGAGACACGAATTTATTTTGTTTTTCATAAGAATTGTTCTTTATGTTTTCTACCATCTCCAACGGTGCATTTCTAAAGAAGGTATTAAACATATTAGAAATAGTTTGGGGGTCACTTACTACGTCCCCAGTTTCCGATTTAATTAATGGCAGTACTCTGATGCGTTTCTAATTCTAAGTAGTTGTGTCTAATAATGTGCCTTTTTAGGAAATAAAATGTTAACTATATATTTCTTTTGATATTTAATAAAGTTATCCACCATTTTATAAAACGAACTATACGTGAAGTCCTTAAGCAGTTTTGTTTCATATACTTAAACTTTTAATTAGTTGTATTATATGTAACAACACTTGTATATCTTATTATTTTAAATCTATACTTAGGGATGTTTTGGTTGCCCTTTTCTATTTTGGTTAAATTAAAAAAAAAATTATTATATAACCTTTCTCTATTGAAGTGTAATTATGGTCGTTTAATTATCATGTAAAATATATCATGGTTTAGGTCGTATCCTTTCTTAGTTTGTAAGAACTAATTTAACCCTATCTTCTCTCCTTTTTAATATATGTTTATTGTCATATATTTGTTTGTTCATACTCCGATACACTCGTTTAACCCTCATTTTATTATTACATAATACTTTCTCAATACGGATTAACCCCTGCAGGGAACGTCATTTCATTATTTTCTTGCCAAACTCTGATCATCGGCCTTTAGCCTAGACTGGTATTTCTCTAAAGGATATAACGCCATTAGCGAACATTGTTTGCAATTCACATATAAGAGACTCCTCCATTTGTATTGTGAACCGGTCCTTTTGGAGTCTATTATTTATATACGTGTTTACCATTTAATATTAATTTCATTTCTTCCTTATTTTTCCCAGATCTTTCGACGGTGTACCTAAGTTTTACGCCGATCAAGATTTCTGGTTAGTGATGACTTTATAATATTCAATCAAATTTTTCAACATTTCGTCTCGCGCCAATGCTGATCGAGAATTTGACTTGAATATATTCTCGAATTTAGGGTAAAATAATTATTAATAAATAGCGTTTCGAACATGTTAGAAGTTATTCACGTTTATTGTCACATCGCTAAACCAAACAAAAAATTACCTACGAACCAAGGATCGAAATCGAGAACGTTTCAACCGAAAAACTAAAAGTTTGGAAAGAGAAATTGTAATAATAGATGTTAGGGGGAAAGAATAACATTTCTTGCTTGTAAGGTTGTCTGTTTAGAAAGCTTACTACCCTCTCTTGACAACGTAACACCTAATTTTGTTGTTGTTTGCGAACTTCCGCAATATTTGGTTGATCAAGCCAGAAGAATCTCAGACATTTGCAGAACTATCACGTTCAACCTCGCTCTTGTTTGTTATTCGCTTACTTTAACAGATATTACTTTTTTTTTCTAGTTTCCCTAACTTTCTGGAAGCTCTCTACATAATGTGTACGTAGTATACAACTTTTTCCCAATCGGTACAATTTTTAAAGAAGTTATCTAAAAACATGGTGATTCAGCCGACCCTGGCTAGCCGCTCGAGCTGATGCGTCATTACAATTTTGGTTCGTGAGATTTTTGATTACATTGCATTTGGGGTGATAGGGAGAAGGTAAAGACTGGGTGGGTTTGTAATGAGTATTTGCGATGTAATCTACATTAACTGAAAATTGCGAGATTTCTGTAGTCCTAGATTTGTAAGGCCCTTTTTATAAACTAAAATTCAAATTTATAACCATTAGATTTAATAACACACATCATGAAGGTACATATATCATGTTTAACGCTTAACTGATATTAACCTTTAACTTATTTTTAATACTATACCAATATTCTTATGTATTATGATAACAAGTTGGTAAGTAAGTTATAATTGTAGCTTAATATTTATGATTCCTTAGAATTTATGGTTCAATAAACAAGATGCCAATCCAGTGGGATTACCCACGCCAAGTTTTTTATAGAATTTCGAGAATACTTTTGATTTTCCTGTCGAGCCAGCTGTCTTCTGAATGGTTTGTAATGTAACTCCCATTCTTTGAGCTGCTGAAGTTGCCCCGTGTCGCGTGCTGTGTGCCCCAAAGATTTCCGTGTTTATACTGCTGGCTTTTACTATTAACTTGACCCATCTGCTAATGGTTTGAATGCTGTCTGGGTGATAGGGCTTTTTATGAGTGAGTATTACATTTTGTTTGGTTTTGCTACTTGTGGTATCGATTGCATCTGCAAATGCAACGATCTATTAGCATATTTACAGTATCTGTGAATGCCGTAATTCCTGTTTACAAAAATAGGTATGTTCACTAGCTGCAACTGCAATTGCAGACAGTGGAGGGTACGATCGATTGTATCTGCTAATACAACGAACTATTCACCTTTTATTGACTGGTAGCACCCTTTTTCCTTTTGCGCGTTCTTTTATAGGGCCATGCAAAGTCATAATAATCCCTAACTTGGGATTTAGTCGCGCGTAAATTATGAGTCAGCTTGCCTTTGTGGCTAGTTTTTAGGGGTTAATTTCGTGAGAAAAGGACACTCTTCGACTTACTCAAAATTTTTGAAGTGAAAACTTCTTTAGGCGCGTTTTGCAATTTTTTTTTTGTGGGGTTTGAATGAGACCGAGCCGTCACGCATCACGCGTCATGCTCGGATATGTAACGTAACGCTCCTTATACTGGCATGTTTCCGTATAGGTAGAGAGCCGAAATTTTCAGGGGATGTAGCCGGGGTAAAAAGAAGATCCTCTTTTTACCCCGGCTACATCCCCTGAAAATTTCGGCTCTCTACATGAGGGGGGCCCGAGGGCGAGGCGTCGGATTTGGGGTTTGGTGCCGCCGGCTTGTGGAGGGGAGGGGGTGGCGGTGGGAATGTGACATGTATTTTGCTTTGTCTCTTCGGACAGGGGCAGGAAGGGATGGGGGTGGGATGTATGATTTTCGGTTTTTTGCGGATGTCTCCGGAAGTGGACGGAGTTTTCTGGGTTTCTCGACGGCGTGTTGGTCGCCCTTGGGTTGCGCAACTTTGCCCTAGTTTGGCCGACCTCGTGTCTCTTGCGGTTTTCGGGGTGCCCGTGCGGGGGGGCGAATTTGTGGCACCCTGTATACGTTTTTTCATTTAAATCCCTAATATGTTGAGGAAGTGTATTGAACATATTTGGTCCAAGCCTGGTGCCAATACATGACCTCAGTCTTGCATAGTTTGTGTCGATGTTACATCTATTTCTTGTATCATAACTGTGTTGGTCATGATGAAAAGTGTAGCTACCTAGGTTTCTCTTCACATAAGTGAGACAAGCCATATATACATAGACGGTAATGTTAGAATATTTAAGTTTACAAACGCATCCCTGACATCTTCTCTATAATGAAGACCTTTTACTACCCTAACTGCCCGTCTCTGCAACTTAAATATCCTACTTGCCTGTGGCGCATGTCCCCAGACAGTCAGTCTTTATGTTGTTGGTTATAAAGAATTACTTTTTAAAAAATTATTAATTTTATTTAAATTGAAAAAATACAATATTTAAAAGCTGAATAAAAGCGTGTTTATCGTTTACTGTCTATACCGAATCTCAAATCTAAACGTTCACACAGTTCTTCCATCAAACATCAATTCTGGGTAAACTGCTTGGCTTGCAATGTTGAGTCAGCTCGGTTCACACGGGAAGCAATGAGAGACGTACATAACTCCTCCATCCCTAGAAGGAACTCGAGGGTGGAACCACTTGAGTTTCGTCGACAGGCCTACGCTGCGGTCTTCTTATAATTTCTATGACTTCTCTTCTTTTCTTGACGAGTAAGTACCCAGTAATAACAAGCACTAAAATTATTACAATCCAAAATAACCATTGGCTGTAGGAGTTATGAAGTTTGGAAAACTCCAACGGCTCTTCTTGGGATGCTTGAAGTTGAAGTTCATGAAGCTTATCTAACGGAATTTTTTCAAGTCTGACTGTTTCCACTTGAAGGACAGGAACGTTAATGGCTTTAATTTCTTCTAAAGTTACAGGGTGGCCATGAAAAATTTCTTTTTCATTCTTGTAGGTGTACTTTGAAGTTTTCAAGGAACATTTTCGAGGAACGACAAACAAAAACGTTCCTTTTAATGAAGCTACTTCCTGTTCTTCACAATTGGTCTGAATTTTCTCCATTTCGGGAAAAATTCCTAGGTAGTGGGCGGAATCGATTTCTTCCATAATTGTACTTACAACGTGGACTGGTATCTGTTGGCATTTGTCCAAATTAGTGCTAATGGACATTAGTGACGTGATGCAATCAGGATTTTCATGCATAGGAAGAAGGTGATTGTTCTTGCAGAAGTAGTTTGGCTGGAGGTCAATGCATTCTTCATTTTGGTACTGGTACTGGGTGTTACTTAAGGTAAGGTAAGTGGTGGGTGGAATAATAATGGAATTATTTTTGTTCTTGGTACGGTTCTATTTGTTGGTTGTAGTTTGCCTGATCAAAACTAGGACAATATTCGCTGTAATTTCAGGACTGTGCCTGAGATATTTCAGGGTCATGTGCACTAAGATAATGTGAATAAGGGTCTTCCACATTGTGCAATTGGAAAGAATTTTGAGGTCTAAAAGATTTATATGTACCGTGAGATATACCACTCATAGGCACAAGTTTTGGCAAATTTTGGGCAACTTGCGGGTTTGGTTTCCAAACATTAGTTGGATTTCTAGATGGGCCAAATACTTGCCTATTAGTAAATAATTTTTGAGTAGGCATTGGCCTTGGCTGTACATTAATGGGGCCACGTGGAAATTGTGGGGGTGCTTGCGGCATATAGTTTGGTTGGAAATTACTAAAATTTGGCTGGTATTGGAAATTTGGTAGGAAATGATTTTAGGAATTATTATTTCTAGCCGGAGGTTGATTGTACTTATTTTTATTGCTACTAAAATTGTCTAAATGAAAAGGTTTCTGCAAATGTCTTATATTACTTTCAGAAATAATATAATGTCTCGCTTCAGCTAAATCTATAAAACAATCCTTGCTGAAAAGCATCCGTTTCCCTTAACATATATGTGTTTGGTTTTTAAGTTTGTTTTGAATCCAAGCTTAATAAGAAATTAATTCTCGGTTACTAAAATATTTAATTTAAGTTCGAATGATTTTTAAATATATACTGTTTGCTGGACCATAACGCATTTCACTTTTCATGTACGGTTGGTCACCGTCCGTCTTCGAAGTTCGTAACACGGTTTTTTTTCTTAGAAGTAATCGAGTACGCAACTATTGAGTTATGTTATTTATGATGTTAAATTAATCTGCGAAATCTAGATAATAACCATTTTCACCGGACTTTAGTGATCAGTGGGTTTGAGCTGACATCAAAATTCAACAGTTATTTTATACTTCAATTCCTATCTAAAGCGAAACCCATAAGAGAAAAAAAATTTCTAAATTGGAACACAAAGTTTTATCGAATTGATTATTCGAACAACTGTCAAAAATAAACAAATGAGATTCTGGACGTCACTGAATGAACACCGACTTCGGTATTTTAATGATATACTCTCAAATATTTTCAAAATATATTTTCAAAAGGATATACCTTTGATCTTTTACTACCCAATTAATTTTCTGTCGTTGTTCAACTAAATGAAAAGATTTTCCTCTTTCATTTCAAATGAGTACGCGATTGAGATAAAAATTATTTTTTTGCGTTTCAACAACTCGGCATTACTACTTGACATATCTGTATACCGTTTTTACGATTAAGTCTGTTACTATTTGCCACAAAAATGCATTGTTACAACCTAAGGCTCATTTCACATATAAAATCTGACATAATAATTGAATAAACTAGCTACTGCAATTATCAATGTAATAACCCCGTACAGAAATATAACGTGTACAGTGAAATTTAATGTAATAAATTACATTATTTAAACAATATTGCATAAGCTACCAGCAATTTCTTTCTATTAGCTGACCTATTATTCTTCAAAATGTTTAATTAATATTTGACAATATTTATATATTATAATGATATGATAATGCATAAAAGTTATTTCCTTTATATGGAAAAGAATCATATTCCATCCTGTCGGTAATTAATAATATACCACTAACATTTAATTCAAATCAATTCCACTTACACGAGTTTTGTTACTCTAATATTTCCCAACATATCGCTTTACATTGCGCTATTTTTATATCTTATGCCAGCTATACCGAAATTTGCAATCTCGCCGTAATTATGCGATATTAATAACTATACGAGTTGATGACCCTTGTTCATAGAATAATAATTATGATAATTATGAAATTCTGATTAGTTTACTTCAATATATATGGATATTCCTTATTTAAAATAAATCGACAACTACCTTTTAGTTTATTATATTCTTCGTAAGTTATGTTTAAGTAATTCATAAGCTTCGACATCTAAGATTGTATCAATATGCTTTGAAAATATACAAAACTTGTAAGATTTATCATACTTAAATAATTTTCCTTACTGTTCAGTTGTTGAGTTACCTTGTTTATTTTAGTATACTTCTCAATTACTTATACCTTGTTTTATTGGCACTTATTTATTCTTCCCATGACGGAAAGCTAATAAAAAAAATCTTTTGAGATTGACTATCCATATATTTGATTTTTAACCGACACAGGGCGGTTTTGCGCTCTTTAGACTTTTAGTTAAACTATAATTTGAGCATATTTGTGCATCTACTTAAATACGATTTGTCCACTAATTTCCAGAAATTTTCCTGCCTTGCCGATTTGTTTTGACAAAATGATACTTTTACTGGAAATATTTGATTGAATGTGATTAATTAATATGGTTATAAATTATATATTTCGAAATAGAACGATGGTGCCTTGCTAAGAAAATATACGTATGCTGATAATGTGATAACATAATTGTCATACTTAAAAAGCTACCCCGATATATGCTTATATAAAGAAAATATATGGTAAAATTAGTTCAGCACATTTTAACATTAATCTTATAGCCTACAAATACCTGTGTACACTTCTATTTTACTTTCATCATGATTATTGTTTTTCACCTTCACGTTAATATTTTCTAATGTTCAATTGTCCGTATCTAACTTCCATTCCTATTTACACTAATTTCTGCCTGTACCAAAAACCTAAAAGAGAAATTTCTTCCATTTTCTTGTTCTTCTTATGGCCATTTTGCGTCTGAGTGAATAGGAACTCTGTAGATATTTACCTGGTAGCCAAGGCATACTTTATTTTGATCACGAATGAGGGACTGGCAGGGCCGCCATGTAATGACTCAACCAAGTGGTGCTATAGTATGTCCCCTTGAGTTACTAGTTAAGTCAGGTTCGTTCATCCGGGGTCTTAATAATAGCCTTGAGTTTACTTAACTCCATGTATTGATGGTATAATGAAGAGTCTTACAATATTGATATCTATGATATTAATGATCAATGATGATACCCAGTTACGTTACATTGCCAAATATGAACTCTAATCAGTTCAGCGTGTTTGCCATCGTGTACAATATTATGCAGTTTATAAAATATGTTATCATAATATTTAGCAATTACAATATCCTGTCGATATACAGGGTATATACTTATACCGTTACAGATGGCTAAGACCCTGGAACCTGTCCTGCGACGTTACCGGATTATGTCCTGGTTATGTGGCCGAATCTGGTGCCCGAGACATTAAAACATGAAGAAAAAAAGCTACATAGAGGTTCCTACACTTGTCGAGTACATCAGTTATAAATTTCTCTAACTTGCTCAACTTAGCCAGAACTTAAGCACATCGTGCGTTGGTTGTATTAATTGGATTGCTTAACTAAAATTAGAATTAAAGTAATCGTCATTCTGCTGAAGGAATTGCCCTTATTTTCCTCATTCGGTAAACCTCAAGTATAAACTAACTGCAACTCGATTAGCCCGATAGGCAAAATAGACACTATGACTACAAGGTATAAGATACACGATATTATAAACAAAAGGTGTTTAACTAATGCCCTAATCATGGATTAACCTCATATGATCCATGAGATAAGATATAATTACCATAAAATAAGATTAGATTGAATACAATTCCAAATGCCAACTGGTCTATTCTAATTTAAAAGGAAATTTCCCGTACCCAATGCCACCCACGAATTGTAAACTGAGTTGCATTATCCTTTCATATACCTTATTATACGTTTAAGTAAGCAAATGCATCTAAATTGAAAAATGATATTGTACCTTCTCAACACACCTCTGATTTTCCTAGCAAATAAGATGAGAGCTTCTCCTACCTTCCTCAATAGCCTGATCAAGGTGAAGTTTCTCAGAAAATGCATTCACGCACAATCACATAGTTCCGTGCCGTTGGCGATTCAAATCATGCTACGTTCCATATTGAAATTGATTGATATGATAAAATAGGTTTTTCTACTTCTGTGCTTATATAAAAATAATCATAACACTAATTTTTGTTTTAAAATAACTAAATAACTGTCAAATAATATATTTAAGAGGGAAATGAATTTCGAACGAACCTGATGGGCACTAGCACATGTAATTTCTGTATAGTACAACGCGTACTGTAATTTTGTCGAGCTATGCTAGATGCTTTTATAAAACATAAAAGGAGATAAAAATATAATTCAGATTTTGTGTTAAAAATGGAATATCACGACAATTTAATAATTAAATTCACAGACTGCTTTGAGACAGATTTAACACATTTGCAGACAAAAACACTTGTATCGTCTCCAAATCTATTGCGGAGCTCTCCAGTGCGGCATTTCATCACAAGACGCTACCCCTACTGCAACAGAGGGCTTCAGAGTTGCGCGCGCATCACATTGTCAAAAATGTCTAATATTAGACTTTACGCATGGCCCTCCGCTCGCTACGAGGGCGCAACCAACAGAAACTAACCAAAACTAACCCAAAGCATGCCCAAAATGAAGAAAAAACTTTTTACACATAATATTAAAAGTTAAAAAAAACATGTCTTGCCACTGGAATTGAACCCGGGCCCCGTATTGCACACTCAGCATCCAACCACTGAGCTTCGGACCAGTTGACAGCAATTCGCAAGACCCTGAAGATATGGTGTTTGTCAACAATGTAATGGACGCGCAGCTCTGAAGCCCTCTGATGCGGTGAGGGCAACGTCTTCGCATTCCATCGGCCTAATACTCAATTTCAAAATCATCAATACAATAGTAATAACTCTACTTATCGATGTATTTTCTTACTCCTATCGATGTCTATGCGGTTGCCGAGATTATAGAAGCTCAGCGTGACTAGATGAAAAGTCGGTGTTTTTATAAGGGCATGTTACTGGTCTAGTGTCGGCCACCCTATGGTCTACGTCTACTGCACTAAGAACTACAAATGCTCTAACCAAAACTAACCCTGAGGTAGGTTGTGCAAATTGCAATGGCACGTACAGGTCAATTAACACCGGGTGTCCAGTGTATAGGTGCAAGCTAAACCAGCTACAAGCCACTCTAAACAAGCAGACGACAAGAACATATAATCCAGCACCCATGCCAGCCTGGTAGGGGCATGGGCCACAAGAACAAGGCCGGGATACAAAAACAAGTGTACCCCAGCCACGACAAGAGCTGCATCTCCACAGAAAACAACAATTATTATTCTAAGTTCCCTGACACGTTAGGAGCCTCGCAGCGTACGTCGCAAAGACCGCAAAACTCCAGGGTAAATGAGACTGCAAATATCTCGAACCAAATGTCAAACTTAGCGAGCCTGGTTACCGAGATCAACTCATTGATGAGTTTAGACGAGTTGTTCTTTGCAATAGACGAGTTTCTTTCAATATTAAAGTCCTGCAACGGGGATAAGGCTAGAATTCTGCAAGAAACAATTCGGTTCTTCACCGATGGGCTGTATAAATAGAATATATGAACAGACTTGTTTTCAATAACTGTAACCCATCCTGCATGCGTCCTGAATGAATCCATCCGAAATCACTTTTAGATAGTGTTCTCTAGTGCCATGATGCCTTTCGGAGAAAGAGAGGTATCAGGAGGCACGGTTTTCTCTGAAAACCCACGTGTATAAGCCCTGGGTAGGCCCCGCCCACTTCTTTACGGAGTGCACGGGGCCTGCCGAGGGACGTGTCAAAACTATAAATGAACCTGGAATAGAGCGAGGAATTGCTCGCTATTTAAATGTGGTGTCCTATATGTGCTATGAATGCGATGTATGACCAAAGAGGAATGTAATGGGTTTTTCCGTAATCTGTAATGTGAAAAGCATTACGGAAAAACCCACTACACGCTTCTTTGGTCATGCATGCATGAATTTCCGGACGCATTGAAGATGGCCGGGGTGGATTTCATTTTCAAGAGGGATAGATAATTATTATAGAACCATCCCTTTTCGGGTTTCTTTATCAAAAGTTTTACAGAGTTCGATACATATTAAACTGGCGAATCACTGGTCGTCATTAACCAATTTGGATTTACGTCAGGATAATCAAAGAGTGTTGCGGTTATTAAAACAGTCGATTACGTTGTTCTCCTAATAGACTAATGGAAAAAACCACAGAGATAATTTTGACCAGTTTTCTAAATAATTTGTAAGCTTATGGTGTAAGACTGGTGGCTAATGGGCTTTTGAGATAATAGCTTGCGAATAGATGTTAATGAGGGTGGATTGAGGGTAGCATCATATCGTACGTATCTAGCTTTATGGAAGCTTCTCAGCCAGTGAGTGCTTCAAGATATAATTCACAATAATAGCACAAATAATGCAGTAAGTTGAAAAACTTTGATTCTAGCTTGTCTTCACTCAATAGCTTTCAAAGCATAATAAATAGTTGAGACAGGCATTAAGTAAGAAGTACGTATACAATTTGTGAGCCGAATAATTAGAAGTATTCCAAAATTTAGAAATAATATTTTGGTTGAGTCGTTAAACGGTAAATGTTATTGGAGTTCACTATAACAGCATCAAGTCTCAACCTATTTAAATGTCATATTATTGCTTCAAAATATGAAACAAACGAAAATTAGCTGTTATGTGTTTGAAGTTCTTTGACTTATATAAATTAAGTAGGTTTTTTAAAAAATTTAATTGTAACATGATTTTTAGAATCACTGCTCGCTAAGGACGATTCAAGTGAATAGATAATAAAAGAGATATCTGAATTTTAGGTAGAAAAAAAGTGCAAAAGTAGTTTTATATGAAGCTTACATTGTTGCTGAGGTCTCTCGAAAAATAGTACTGCGGAAAAAACACGATTGAAATTGGAATATGTACCTAAATGTAATGCACATCACTGGAAACGACCTGATGGGATTTTAAACAATCCAATCTGCGAGTCGTGCGAAATAAAATTGAAATGCGAATGCTTATTTGAAGCTGATCATACAATGGAATAAAGGCTGTATAAAATTCCCTTTTCAGTTATTGTAGCGTTTTCCGGTAGTTTTCCTGATTAATTTTTAACTGTTTTTAGCCGCAATACCTTTGTGTACGTTTGCTAATACCTAGGCACCGCAAATGTAGACCATATATCCATTACAAATAATGATAATTAAGGACAAATATTGCTGAGATATATCTGCAGTGTTACCGAAATATATTTTGAAAGATAATTTCGTTTTAAATATATTTGTATTTTGGAGTATGCTTATAATTAGAGTCAAAATTCAAATATTTTATTGCCCTGCCACATTGGATTAAAAAGCCATGCAGGGCATGATAAGAGCTATCCGCGTGTAAAGCTCGAAACTTATTTGATAGAAGAAATACTTTATGTTTCTAACTGAACTTATCATGGTTAAGACAGTCTGGTTTTTATGCAAACAATAAAATCCTTCTATATTCGAACCAATTAGCAAGGAAGAGACATGAAAGAATGTGATCTAAGAAAGGTTAATAGTCCCATCTACTAGGAATATAGAGAATAATATGAAAACTCCCGACAATTTTTCACAAAACTTCAAGCCAGTTCCTCAAATCGAGTAGAAGTGTTTTGCATGTACGTAGAACTTACCCGGGCGGCAAGAATATTTGGGTAAGACTAAAGAGTTGAACGGATCGAATCAGGAATTACTGAATTGGATAATTTTCGTATTTCCAGACCTAGAGGTAACTGTTTTTGAAAATTTAGGTGACACTATTTTTGAAACCATCAGGATAGGTATAGAAAAGTGCCTATACAACAATAGTATAGAGAACTGCTGCTTCTCCAACTTATCTACGCGCTTACACAAGCTCTTTACTATAATTCTAACTAGCAGCACAGATAATTTCAATGATGATGAACAGATCACTTTGGAAATCTGCGCTTATTACTAAAAACGACACTACAGTCGATGGTGTATGTTAAGTCATTTGTGAAATGCGGATAGCATATTACTGATCAGTGATGATCTAAAGAAGCTAAAACCTTTAAACGAACAATCAGGTGAAACCAAAAAGGTATTTTCAAAGTGAAAATCAATAAAATATAGCTCCTCTGCCCAGCAAACCTAAATTTAAGCAAAAACAAAATTTGAGGAATATATGGTGAGGACTTAAAGTCCGGGCACCCCCTATAACTTTTGAACCCCACGGCATATTTGGGTCTTATATATGAAACATGAAACTCTACATTTTAAATGAAAAATGTCATCGGTGATACTCAAAATGGCAAGCTGACTCCATTTTGTATTATTTTTCAAAAAAATGCAAAAGGAGGTCGAGTGATACCTCGTTTTGAAGAACTACCTACACTTAATTCAATCTCAAGATTTTTTAAGTTCGGTACACGCACAAAAGGAAAGTCCTATGCCACTCAATGAGCGGTGCATGTGCAGAGAAAACGGTGGACGTTGGACTTGAAGCGCTGTAGGTTGTAGCTTTCGGGAAAGGCGTTACTCAACAGTCCATTCCAGAGCGAGGCAGTCCTCCAGATAAAGGAGTCCCGCAACAGTGACGTCCTAGGTGTCCAACTGAATCATATGTTGATGAGCAGCTTGTGTCTGACGGGTGTTTCTGTTTGGCACAACTCTGGGTGGAATCATAAATGCCAGCTCGTTCGAATACCTTCCGTAGTAGTATTCAAATTCTTCGAGGTTCAAGGCTATCAAGGTCCTTAGTCAATTCTGGATCATTCACAAGATGGGCTACTAGCTCTCCTCTGTATGGAGTCTAATATATTGAGCAAGTGTTTGGGTGCCGGCATCCACACAGTATCCCAGAGATGGTCTTATCTGAGCCTTATAGAGCGGTAAGAGTTGATGAGGTTTAGGTATACAACTTTTTGTTCTATAGAGTGCTCATAGCTTTTGTGCTGCTGCTGCCTTGGCGATTTTGGTGACCTGATTACGCCAGGACATGTTGTTTTCTGCATTAATGCCCCGCAAGCTTATGACAAGAACAGTGTGCGAGATAATATTCCTTGAGGAACTCCGGCATTGATTTTAAATTCCTCCGAGAGATGTCCATCAGTACCATCTCTGATGCTTTGATCCCTTAGGAAATTGGAAAGCCATAGAAGTAGTGCTGGTGGTAGTCCGTATGCTGTCAATTTGCAAAAAAATACATTGAACTGTTTTTAGGCGCCGGCCTATTAAAATGAGGTTTTGTTTTAGTTTTATGAAACATGGATTCGTTCTACCCTTTTTACCACATCGTTAAATTGATAATTGTAAATTAATTTAACGAATTTATTAATTTGACGTAAATAAGATACAAATTTTAAAAATAATTATTGTTTGACAATAATACTGAGAAGTAATAAGTAATGCCTAAACGAAACCTAGGATTAATGCTATTATAAAAGGTTTTGAAAGTATTCGCTCTGAACCTCCTGGCAAACTAACGTCCTATACATAAAGTCTTCTCTCACGTTTTGCAAGATTTGATGCCTAAGTTCATTACAAGCGTCAATAAACCTTTGTCGATGCTCCTTCAAGCAATTCACAGCACTTTTAAGCACCTTCGGTTTAATGTATCCCCACGAAAAATATTCGAGAGGTGTAAGGTCTCGCGGTCATGCTGGCCACTTTGTGGGCCTCCACGATCAATTCGTCATTCTGGATATACCTTATTCAAGTAATTTCAAATGTGTGTGGGGGTGCTTCGTCAGATTTCTCTTATTGGATCTCGTTCTTGTGACTCTGTGCATTTGATGAAATTCAGTAAACATAAATGATATAACTTATCATAAATGATGCTTGTCTTTAAAAAAATAAAGTTTTATGCAAATGGACAGAAATTCATGAGATTACTACTTATTCATGATACTTCTTCATGATACTTCTTAATCACGACTTCACTTGTACCTCTTCTCAATGTAGAAATCCAGTCACCGCATTCATTGCTATACCGAGTTGTAGGGCAAAATTTGACTAAGAATGGAGTAAGTGCATGTTATGTGATATTATGCAACTCAATTCATTATATTTTTGTAGAAGCTTTTGTCAATCTTAACCAGAAAGCCTCGTAAAATAGAAGTCTCCCAAGCTGCCTTTTCAGAACATGCAGGAACTTTTCATCCTTCCAGAGGTTACGAGTGACATCATTACTCAACAGTAATAATGTTCATCCGAGGCACTTCAAAGCTTCTCCATCCAATCTTATTTCCTTCACAAAATTTGTCACAGTTTTGCACTTTCAACTAAACTATAGGATCGGCTATTTTTGACGTCAGGGTTCAGGCTGGCTCATGGAGGCCAAAGTTGTCTACTTAAGTGCATCACTTCGTATTTCGAAAATAGTGTTTTTTACTACTTACCCTGACGATTGTTATTAACTGATATCGCTAAGGGCTACATTATGATCTTCTAAGATTCTGGTTCATTTGAGTCAATCATATTCTAGTTCGCTAAGCGAATATTCATGTTTTTTTTTTGTGTAAACAAAAGTCCAAGGCGTCACATAGAGGGAAACATGCATCCATGACCTAATAATTACTAGTCACCAATATTATACCTTGAAGCCTTCAGCTTACTAAGTGCAATACGTTTTAGTTCAATTTATGGTGTTAAAAATAAAACTGTAATTTACACATTACAGTGCCTCTGAAATCGTAATCTTGTCACATATACGCTCCTACCGCTTGTTGCCTATGGAACTGATTTCGTTGCAGTAGTTGCGCTGTGCTCTTTCAGAAGACGGAGCTCAGATATAGGTAGTTGGGAGAGATGGATAGAAACACTCGGTGTACAAAAGGCTCGGTTTATTAACTTCAGGTTGAGTATTGAAGGTTGTAAGTATTACCAAAATATTCGGGAATGCATATCTCATAAGTCCCCTTGAATATTCCTCGCGAAAATGTTAACCACGAACAGCAGCGAGAGAGAGGGAGAGCTAGCCTGAAGGGCTGTTACAATTAGACTGACGAGCGGATAGATTATTTGATATGGCTGAATATTTAGTTACGTAGTTTACTTTTTATTTGTAGTTAATTTAAACAGAACTTTGCCTTATGGTGTTATTAATTTTCACTGATTCACTTTTAAGGCGTGCCTGATCAGAGGGGCTTTTCCCTTTCGGTAATTCGCACTGATAGGTCTTTTTTAAACGTGCCTGATCAGAGGGGCTTTTCCCTTTCGGTAGTTCGCACTGATAGGTCTTTTTTAAACGTGCCTGATCAGAGGGGCTTTTCCCTTTCGGTAGTTCGCACTGATAGGTCTTTTTTTTAAAGTGAGAGCTTTGATCTGCCAGAGGGGCTTTTCCCTTTCGGTAGTTCGCACTGGGGATCAAAGTCTGCCGGTATGGGCTGATGCACAGCTTTTTATACCAAACTTTGACCTCTAATTCGAGTATTGTTTTGAATTGTCAACAAGGTTAATCATAACAGTTTATACTTTAATTAACAACAATTTATAATTGCGATTCAAGGTTAAGTTCAAACTTTCCACTGTGTGATTTTATGTTAGTTGACAATATATTTTCTGAAATTGAGAACCTCGGGAAAATTATCTAGTGTATGTCTATTAGAACATATATTTAGTGTGATTTCACACACTTGGTAATAATACTTATGAATTTATGTTTCATCATTGATTTTAGAAAATCAAACGGTAATACTAATTTGATAATAGATGCTTAAACAGTTAGCATCGGATTCACAAGCTAACAGAACACAAAGCATACCTGGCAATGACCTTCATTTTAAAGCACACATATCAGCATTATTGCCACCTGCCCAAATCATTGGGCATCCAAATAAGTAATTTTGTTACAATATAACCAAACCTGTGCTTGAAACATTATTTGAGTTAACCGTGTATGAGCTCAAGTTTTGTATCTCCCTATATATAAAACAGTGGCAGCAAGAAATTTCTTCACACAAATTA
>MU185320.1:106171-116708 GCA_016904865.1 Pissodes strobi
ATTATTATTATTATTATTATTATTATTATTATTATTATTATTATTATCTTCAACAATAATAGCTGCTGCTGTTGTAACAATTCTTATCCCTTCTTCTAGTATCAGTAATAATCCTGTAACCTGTAGCCTTGAACCACACAATAAAAGGCATATTGCCTGGTATAAATATATCATTGCCATTCGTCTCAAGGAGGTGCTGTTTTACTCTTCTTGGGTGAGGACAGTCACCTTCAATCTCATTTATTAGTTCGTCAATTATAAACTGACATTCTTCAGAACTGTTTTCAAGATATTTGAAAATATATTGCATTTCTCCATCCACATCACTTCTAGGTCTTCCTTGTGTTTTTGTTTGGCTTTTGGGGAGGTATTATCATGCATAAGAATGGTATTGAGCATCAGCAGCTGACAAATCATACACTGAACGTATATCATGCAAAATAGCATGTCCGGCTTCATCATTTCGATCTTTCAGCAGCCTCTCTATGTTTTTACCTACAGTATATGAGTCACAGGGTACACAGGATTGCGGCGTTGTGGTGGATTTTAATTTGTTTGTTTAAATAATCTGTTGGCATTTCCTCCTCACATATAAAACATTGGGATCTAGATGATAATTGGGAAATATTTGAGCGAAGTGCAGATGAATTACTACTTTGTGTATTCCTCTTACGGGTAGCATTAATCAATTTTTCATTAGTATATCTCTTCCTACATTTTTCGTCTACCTCAACTTCTTTAGCAATCTTACATCTATTAAACAAAACTATTTTACCATCCTCTCGACCTCTACTTGCTACAATAAAACCGTCCAACCCCTTTTTCTTCACTACAGTCGTTTTGGTTCCATCATCTAACGATCCGTCACATATGATACACTCGCGGGACATTTTAAGCGGACTAATAACAGTTATTTTATAGCTTCGTTAATAGAGACGAGACCAACTAAACTATATGGAGTGATAGTGTTTCTCGGTGGCATCGAACTTCCGGCGTTGGTGGTGGGGCGGCGTAAAGTTCACAAAATAATATACCGGAAACGTTCTCTGGCCCTTGTGACGCCTGCAAATGTTTACCTCATTAAATAAATTTATTATTATTTTTATTATTAACTATATATACAGTGAGGTTTTTTATGACGCAACATAGGGCCTTAGAAATTATTAACACACCCAGTATCCAATGGAAAGATGCCCATGTATCATTTTGAAATGAACACACATTTATATTGCTGTGAAATCAATAGTGGGAGGCCAACATTTGAAAACGATCGAATAAACGTCGATATACCGGGTTCTCACTACCGATGTATGTGCCTATATGGTGCCTATGTTGCGTCAAATAAAAATGTAACTGATTTTTGTCAACTTTAATTTTGTATATCGTTTGCATAATAGAAAAACACTTATTTTTCGAGTTATAGTCAAAAATCAAAAAACTGAAAAAATGTTAAATTTTGAGGTTTTTTGCGATTTTCATTGTTAAGCCGTCGCCTGGCGAGATGGCAAACCTCAGATTCGGATTCGGCAGCCCAGAAGCTATATAGAACCGGTAAGAAAAAAACTTCTACATTTTTTTCCTGGAAACGCCTTTTCTGAACCTTGGGTGACTGAACTACAAGAGAGAAAACGCGCTTTAGTATCTCCTGATGCCGTTTGAAGAGGGTAAAATGACGGTTGGAAAATTGTACTAAGATAAGAAGTAAGACAAATCTGTTCCTGTACTGTACTGACTTATATCCCTGCCTGGTGAAGTTAAATTGAGAGAATTGTAGAAGAAGAAAAGTAACAAGGTATTTAGTGTGAACGGAAAGACAGTCAGTTGGAATTTTGAAATAAAGAAAGTTTAATTAAATTCAGTAAAGAAAGAGTTAAGTTAAATAATCAAGAAGTTTTGTTACACATTTAGTAATAGTTAACCTGATTTACTGTATTTAGTTTTATGTGTGAAAGGATGAATGCATGAAAGTAGTTAGAAACCATTTTTTATATTAATCATATTTAATGCAAATTAAAATCTTGCATTAATAAAGTACGTAATAGCTAAAATGCATGTTTCAGTTCATACCTTATGAATACTACCCCACCTACCCATGATAATATAGTCTGCTATTTAAAGTGGTCAATTGCAAAGTTAATTACCACCCCCTCCTTTATGGTGATAAATGATTTAAGAAATTAATTGATTATATCGACCAAAGGTCATGCTAAACAAACTTTGCAAAAAAATTAACGAAGTTATTCAGGTTCGAAGAAGGTGGTATATATTTATACATGTAACATGTAACAAGGGCTTCTTATATATATCATATAAGGCATATCATCGTTTAATATGTCCATATATCGAGACCAAAATTTATTTCCATTTATATTCTGGAGTTGTTCTCTTAAGACATACTAATAGTATCATTTTTCGAAATCACCCACTTATCTTAGAGAGGCATTTGTATAGAAGTTTCAACTTTTTAACCCTTTGCACCAATATAATTAAGACTACTTTCCAATTAGGTCGAAAGGAGCACCGTGTCAATTTTTAATCAACTAAGCGAAAAACTTCAAAGTTCATCTCTCTAAAAACTTAGAACAAAAGCTAAGTCCTTGAAATTTAAGAAAGTCTTTTGAGATGATTTGAAAAGTATTTCGTCGGATCTCCTTACTGTTTTAAAAGCTTTTCTGTCCTAAGACGGAAGGATAATTTTATTATTCTGTAAATGATTATAATTAAAAATTTTAATTACTTCATCAAAAAGAACCGGTGATATAAATGCATATTATTCTATTTTAAATGGACATATTTTTCTTTGGAAATTGGTGAAAGAGATCATCTTCCATACGGGACTCTAATAAGCATTATTAATTAAAATATAAAATGGGAAAGGTTCTCTTTCAATAAAACATCTCATTAAATTCGTTATTTTATTTCGTAAAAAGAAATGAAATTTCAGAACTGGAGATTATATTTCAATTTATATTGTTGCAACGTATGGGAAGTTACGCAAAAGAAATCCTCTTCAATGGCGGGGTTTAATGAAATATTTCTGGCCATATATTTTCGGAATATTACTCAATTTTGAGGATAATGAGGCGATTGGATTAGTTATATTATTCATTATTGTTGTCTGTTTCCATTCTTTCCGTAAGAATATTTAATACTAGAGCTACACATTAAGTCATCTCTGAAAACCTAACTAAGATGTATCCATCACTCTAAAGCCTCGTCAAGTGTGTTAGGCAGGAAATTTGCCTCAAGCAATATATGCATATAATTAATCCAGGAACCTTAGATCAATAAAGGATCCATGTGGGAACTTCCAACTAATTCATGTAAGTTACTATACTGTACTACACATCAGAAACCGGTCATAAGGTTCGAAAAAAAAAATTATTTCTTTCCTCTTCCAACGTTCATCAAATGAGGCTCTCAAAGTAGAAGGTCGCACAGGAAGAGGCAAAAGGCAACATATTATAGCCTCGACTTATATTTCAGCTAACCAACCTCAGCGTACTTCCCTGTTGATCAGTCTCAAGCACCAACAGACGGGCTCAAACGCCTTTTAGCTAGGTGTAGGAAAACAAGCAAGCCGTACTTGTTGGCTGCGATACCAACATACATCATATGATAGGTGTTTCATATCTGGAACGATTCAACCGCCGATGTAGCTGACCATAAGGAGCTGTCCTGATGCTCCTGCTTTGGCTAGTGTTGGTCGATTGCCTACTTACAGTTCTAACAAACTCTGACCCCAATACGCAAGGCTATGCAGATGACTTAGTGAAGTCACACTGAAGGGCAAACACGAAGGCATTATCTCTAGCCTAATGCAAAGAGTTCTCCATATTATCTGCAAAACTGCCTAAGATGTGTCGCCATTAAGCTCGAATGTCAAGCACTGATCTATGATGTCTACAGGTAAATCTTCACCACTTTAAGGCCTCATCAAGTAAGTAGGTAGTTTATCTCAAGCAACATAAACATAGAGTTAATCCAAGAATCCTAAACTAACCCACTAAACCGCCAATGTAACTGGCCACAAGGAACAGTCCTGACGCCCTTGCTTGGGTTTATGTTGATTGATGGCCTATTTACAGAACCAACAAGCTCCGACTTCAATACCCAAGACTATGCAGATGACCTAGTAGTCACATTAAAGAACAAAAATGTATATATTCCTCATTTTTATAGCAACCTGGAGCCACAAAGAAAGACTATATGTCAGTCTGAATAAGACGGTTCTAGTGCCGTTTACTAAAATATGGTAGCTATAAAACGTCCACACCAAACGATGAAGAATTGACGTTTTCTTCTGCAAATTATCCTGAAATCAAGATTTGGAAGAGACAATTGGCGTGGAAAGAGTGACAATATAGTCGTGCCGCGCTCTTCTAGGCAAGTCGTGAAGTCTCAAGTTGGAAATGATTTTATGGCTTTACTTAACTCTTGTTAGTTCCATCATCATCTATACCTCCATCGAATGATGGCCTAAAGTCGATGAAAAAATGGTGCAAACAAATTGCAGATAATGCAAAGGCTAACTTACCTGAACATTGAAAAAATTATGTAAAATGCCCTGCAGTTGCAATAGAGGTTTTACTGGACCTCGCTCAGCCTTGCAATTTTTCGAAAAGATCAGGGGTCCTTATTGGACGCCAAGGATATTAAATGACCTTTAAATATTTCAAAAAACTAAACTCTAGCACCGTGTGAAATGCCTTTGGTGTTGATATTTAGACCGCCGAGGAGTCGGTATATCGAAATCATCTCTCGCAGCTAGTGTCTGATATCCAGATGAATGGAGGAGCTAGCAGTGGGATATACGACATAGTATGATGCCACAGTTTCGAGGAGTGACATCATTAATAATTTTCCAGGCAGATGTTCTTACTATAAACGCATGTGCGCTGGAATGCATCAACATACGCATTAAATGGGCTAAAATATGTATTCTACTCGATAGTCAGGCAGTACTGAATGTCTGAAGTCTAAGACTGAGTCTAAGGTTATGTGAAAATGCAAAACTGCCATTACCACTAAAGCAACTGGCGAGATGTAATAAACTAACCTTAATGTGGTTGACGCTTCTTAGTGTTGATTCACACTTAAAGATCGTTTTGATTTTATAGCAATTCATTTAATTTTTTCTTTTACATACAGAAGCGTTAAGAGAGAGATGGTGTCTTGCATGGGCGGTGGTGCTATTGGTTCTACATTTCTACATTACAGTTCTTTATAATCTTATTTATGGACTTCTCCATATAATCATTCTGAGGCAGATCCATCCTGATATTGTCCAATTCAGCATCTCGTCTACATAGTGGTTGCTTGAGAATGATGTGACTGGAAGTTAAGATACTGACTCGTGTGGGGTGGTTTCCTATACAGTGTGGCCCAAATTGGGTATACATGTATGGGTATCTTGGAAACTATAAGAGATAGAAGATCGGTTAAATGGGGAAAGTTTTAGTTCATTCAATTCCCAATTCAATGCCATTTTGATAACGATTTGATCTTTTTTCGTTTTTGAGATATTTTGAAAAAATCAAAAAGTTGTATTTTCGAAAAAGCGCTGTATTTTTTTTATTTAAAGATATTTTTAAAATCTGTAAAAACATTGTTAGGACAACTTTTTATGCTCGATGCACCCATGTATTCAGTTTTTAGTTCTGACGTTTCGGTTATGAGAAACCAGCATCAACTTCTTTTTTTCTTATGGCGGCCATTTTGTTTTTTAGCACATTTAAAAAGAACTTTTTTTTCCCTTTCTTGTGATGTATAACACTTTATAAAAATATTTTATTTTTATGTCAAAAAACGACAAAGTTAATTTTTAACTGAGTTGGCCATGACGGCGGAGGCTCTTTGCCGTAATAAATGATAGTGTTGCTATGGTGATTCGGCGGCATTTAAGTCATTTTACTGAAAAGTGACATTATTCAGTCAAAACGCTATTTGGTAGTTTTTGTTTAAATTTTCATAAATTTTGATTTCTAAATATCGCCACGCATATCGCATAACAGGGTAGAAACCGGTCTCGGGGGTGCCTGAATGATTCTTGCAAGATGTGGCGGTGGAATCGGTGAACCTGAACACCTGTTTACACTTGGAGTTCTCTCACGATTTCTACCAGTTTTCTTGACTTTTTGGCGAACGCCGCTATGTCCGAGGCAGCCTTGCTATCTGGCGTTCAAACTGCAATCTGCAGATGGCGCTAGTGTTGCAGAAAAGCCGCTGGACGACGGGTTCACTGATATAGTTGCCCATTTTGCAGGAGTCATTCAGGCTAAACCCGAATATCCTTAATGTCATCGTCACGAGCTTGATTGCCCTTCTGATATTTCTTTGGCGTTGGCGTTGGTACTTCAAAGCTTCCATAATTTTTTAAGTTCAGGTCAAGCCTCGCGAATAGTCTTGGCTGTTGCCTCTCAGGATACAGGTCCAAATAGTCGACGGTGGCATGATTTGTATTTCTATTACATTTAATATAACATTCTAATATGTCATATTTTTCTTCACTGGCATATCGCGTGGCGATATTTAGAAATCAAAATTTATGAAAATTTAAACAAAAACTACCAAATAGCGTTTTGACTGAATAATGTCACTTTTCAGTAAAATGACTTAAATGCCGCCGAATCACCATAGCAACACTATCATTTATTACGGCAAAGGGCCTCCGCCGTCATGGCCAACTCAGTTAAAAATTAACTTTGTCGTTTTTTGACATAAAAATAAAATATTTTTATAAAGTGTTATACATCACAAGAAAGGGAAAAAAAAGTTCTTTTTAAATGTGCTAAAAAACAAAATGGCCGCCATAAGAAAAAAAGAAGTTGATGCTGGTTTCTCATAACCGAAACGTCAGAACTAAAAACTGAATACATGGGTGCATCGAGCATAAAAAGTTGTCCTAACAATGTTTTTACAGATTTTAAAAATATCTTTAAATAAAAAAAATACAGCGCTTTTTCGAAAATACAACTTTTTGATTTTTTCAAAATATCTCAAAAACGAAAAAAGATCAAATCGTTATCAAAATGGCATTGAATTGGGAATTGAATGAACTAAAACTTTCCCCATTTAACCGATCTTCTATCTCTTATAGTTTCCAAGATACCCATACATGTATACCCAATTTGGGCCACACTGTATACAGAAGTATTAATTAATTAACTCGGTCACGGGTGAGCGCCTTGCTCGAGTATATTAGGTCAGTAGGATTTAGATTAGTTGACACCTGATAACGGAGAGACATGACTGTCCGAAACGTTGTGTAATTAAGCTAATAAAGACAATGACAGTTTGATTCTTCTTTGAATATCAGCAATGAATCATTTTCTTCCACATTCAGATAGACGTGACCTCCTTCTGTTGTTATACAAAATATCTATTTTGTTCTTAGTCATAATTGATATATGAAATAAAAAATAAATCATTGAACAATTTATTTAAATAAATTATTTATTTCCATATTAATATATTCATTTTGTTTTTCAGGTAAGAATGACACCAAACACGTGCCCAAAATAGCAAAGTGAATTGTGGCGTCCCCGTTGAAAGTCAAAATTTCATTTTAGAAGAGGTCCTAACAGGTAATAAATATTCGCCCTCCTATTCAATCACCCCTAATGAGATTGCTTGTTCCTAAACATGTGGTGTGAATTTTTGGGTCGCGTCATAGCTATAGATTAAAGAGAGTGTTTGACGATGGGAGTTTTCGTACTGATGGAATAGCATCTTAAGCATTTAATTTAAATGATTTTACCTTCTCATTTCAATATTATTATTGTACCGTCAATTGGGGTCACTTGATACATTTTTTAAAATCAATTGCTTATATTTTTGGAATGGCCAGACCTAGGATGTTCATATACCCCTCAAGAGTTTAGTCACGATCTCTAGTTTATTTATCAAAGTACCATAACTTTATGAATTTTAGTTTCTGTTAGAGAAAAAAAATTATGGCGTATTTAGTCACCCCGTGGGTCAGGGACTTGGTACACATGTTTATTTCTTTATAAATATCATTTCACAAGCTTTAATGAGTGACTTGATATACAAAAAGAGTTTTTTTAAAAAGGTTTAAAAAAATACATGTAAAACTAAAGAACAATTGACGTTTATCTGAAATAAAAATGGGATTATCCCGTCATACAGTAAAGAAAAATACAGAAAATGTTTCTACAGTACAAATAACTATAAAATTAGAAAAGCCCTCTTCTTTGTTTTTGTGGCATAGGTAAACGGTACTTCACTTCGAAAGTGTAAACAAAACTTGTGTCTTTAACATCAGGCCACGTAAATGTATCTTTCGAAACTTTGTAAGGTTTAAAATTATGCTTCGACCGCCTTGTTGGCATCATTGGTGACACACTAAAAGCCTGAGCAAGAATCCGTTTTGCTTCTCTTTTCAGAGAACTAACTTGCATAAGAAAAAAATCTTCTTCCTCAATGTCATTATAATCAACTTCGAATTTATTCCAATACGTCTGGGAGTTTTCAAATTCTGAAAATATAAAGAGTTCGTCTGAATTATCTTCCAATAAATTGCTCTTATCGGCATTTTCAATTGAATCGTCGCTTTCATTGAGGGTTTCATTCAAGTCGAAATCGTTGGTTTCAAGAGCGGAATCTGAATCCGAATCTATATTGACGCTTTTTCCTGCTTGGACTCTTGAATTTTTTTTTTCTGTGGATTTTTCTTAGTTTCGTCATTACTATATCTCAACTGTCTTAAAATATCAATCAAAGAGTTTTCCATATTGTGTTGATTAGTTTGGGTTAGTAGTCTAACGGAATTTGATTCAAAATTTTTATCCCGTCAATAGCAATTATTCCACACTTTTTGAATCCAGCTTTAATTATTTCGGCAATGTTTGTTTCCATTTTGCTTAACTGTTTTTTAAGCATGGATGGAAATCTGTCTTTTGGAACTCTTCCTTTATTGCCTTCCAGTTTCCACGCCATCAATATATCGGGCCATTGTCTTTTGAATGTACTAAAATAGACAACGACTAGGAACTGTGCTATGTAAGTTGAATTTCTGGGTGAAATAAAATAATCCGAACATCAATATCTTTATATTTAGCAATGACATGAGCAGAAAGGTGTCGCTAATTAAGGCTCGTGAAGGGTTTTATCTATAGGGCAAAGCTATCGTAGAAAATCATTCATCAAAAGTTTTTTGATCTATCCAACCTGATTTCGTACTGCCACGTCCGTCGCGCTCCTTTTGGAACACCAGTCGTCCATGTGTCCCATAAATGAGTAGAATGATATATCACGAATGGTGGCAAAGGGGTACCATTTCCAACACATGCTATCATTATTGCTATAGAATCGAGATGTGACAATTTGTGTAAAATGTGCTGCGCGGCAGCGTTTGATGTTTTCGGCCATTTCGGTAAGTAACCCTGCATCGAGTCTTCTCCTGGAATATTTTTGTAAAGACTTCTACCTTTCGTTCTTGTCCGTCTAGGTAACTTTTTTGGATTTATCTGACTTCATAAAATGTCATAGGGAACCCCCACTCACTTGCAGTGATTAGTTTATCTGTGAGAAAGGCTTCCTCCTCTCGTAATTGTCCCTATATTTCTTTTAAATTTAAACAGCGATGTATTTCAATTTTTTCAACACTATACTTTTCACTGCCTCCCCGTAAACTTAACTTCCTGCTTCTAACATCTTCCCACGCCTAATTCAAATTTTCTATTGAATACGATGCAACCTGCGTGTCCTAAGCACCTTTTAATATTCTTGACATTTTACGTTATATCAAGCGCTAATTACCAATTTTAGTTTTGACTTGAAACTTTGTAATATTGCTAACTTATATATATGCTAACTTACCACCAAATTTCAGGAAAATAGAACATATAGAACCGTAGCTATAACTACAGATCAAAATTTACGGACCACCGAAAACACCACGTTGTTTTGTTTTGATTTGAACCGGTACTGAGGCACGTGTTCTATTTTTGTGGCGCCAAAAAGAGTAGGAATCACTTACACCTAGTCCCTCGCGCCAATCAAGGTTGATTGGTTGGTTGGTTTGTTGAGCCAATGGCTTTGCTACGAGGCAATTCGCCAGCACACGCCTCTTCTGGCGCTTAGATAGAAGCAAAGCTACCCTTCTGCTTGTGTTACATGTTACTCCAGTTTGACGTGGCCTTGTATTCGTGGTGGGAACCTCCGGTATAATGGGCCTGTGCCCCTGGTGATTCCCGACTCTGGCACAGTCTATGAACAGCACAGGTAGAAATGGTCCTACGGCAACATCCGGCTGCCCCCGGCCTGGACACACGCGTGAATGGGTATTTCGCCTGGCTAAATATCAATGAAATGGCACAGACTATTCTGGGTATGACGTCCGATTCTTCCTCGGGGATCCCAAACGATCCCTGAACGATTGCCACGGGTCACCCAAAATGGCGGCGATAGCCGATACCCGACACGTGTTGATTCAACCGAGAACGAAGCGGAAGTGAACAATCAAGAACAAATGAACTGTTTACAAGGGTGGATCTAAATTTTAGACATATTG
>MU185321.1:1677-21050 GCA_016904865.1 Pissodes strobi
GTAAGTCAACCTCGTTTCAAGTTATCGTATCGTATAGAACCCCTTAGCATTGGACTAGTACTAATCATTAATATAATGTTGGCCTTACACAAGTCACCCTTATAACAAGGACCTTTTTGTATTCCAAGAAGAGTAGTTAATTTTTTAACCTAAGACATTTTTCTTTGTAGTGAGGCTCACCTATACTCCGTAATATTGAGCTAGCGATAACCCTGCAGAAGTCCCCGAGTAACCACCAATAAAGAACTAAGACCTCTATTGGGGGCGTCGCGTAAGAAATCAGTTTCTCCTGTATTATATATGACTTTTATCAACAAAATTTCTGGAGTATTGGGGGATTAAATTCAAGATCTCTCCAACCTCTAGAATAATAGTTGAAAGTGGTAACCATTGATCCATTGAAGTAATCAAAGTTAGCGTTTAATCCTTCTATATATATATATATATATATATATATCCCTTGGCACATAAACGATAATTGAGCGTAATTGCGCCTCATTTAATTAAAAATTAAGATAAGGTTATCACAATCTCGCATTGAGATAGGAACTTAGATAAAAGATAAAGAAAAAAAAACATGTACACATGTGAGCGTAACCTCTCATAAATGCAAATTAATGTCCGTACATCATTATTGAAACGTGTCAGGGCAAGTGCTAATAATTATATGCTTGTTGTTACAAATAAACTGCAATATTAATGAAATAAGCCTGAAAAGAAAAAATATTAAACCAGCAATATTATGGGGGGAAACTCGAAGAAATTCTACAGAAAATTCAATTTACTACCTTCGCAGGAATATATAGAATCCAAGAATTTTCCAAACAATACTGTTCAATTTAAATAGAAATGCGTAAAACAATGCACGTGACCGCTAAAGATGAAATAATTACGTTCTCTATAAAATTGGATTAAACCTCTAGCAAATCACATGAATTTGACCAATTAGAGACGAAATTATTCACCACTAAATCGGTATTTTTACCGAACAGTCACTAAAAAAATATTAGGATTATTGAAGTAAGTTAATCGAAAGTGTAATATAAAAATGCTAATTTCTTACATAAGCAGAATATGATTAAATTAATCAGAAACAATTATGAATTATGTATTTAAAGAATGAAAAAATTAGCGATATATATGCAAGATGAATAAAGTATTTCAACATCAAAAACTAGCACTTACCCGGTTAAGCGTTGCCAACAAGATTCTCGACCTTCCTTTCAAAATTCAAGACGTTTTACCTCTTATAATTTTCGATGCTTTATTTGGATGATTTAAATCATGTGACTACCGCTATAGGACACGCGGCGACAAACTAATATATACTAAATATAGCAATCTGTTGTATATTAAATGCTTAAATTGCAGGTATTAAACAGCGTACTACGCCCTTCAATTACCAACTACATGAGATAAGCCCATTCCCATATAGATGTCACTACTCAATATAAAAATCTACCGTGAAACAAATCCACAAATTATAGGTACCAACCATCGTACCTGTGCATCTTAAATAATTAGTTGCACGAAATATATCCATTTGCGAATAGATGTCCCTGGCGATTCATATCCCGTACATCGAAAATCATTGATAATTAAACAGAATTTAGTGGAGCGGAATAAACTTATGTTCCGTTACATTACATATTTATTTAAAGTAACTACACCACGCTTTCCGATGGATACTGAAAAAAAGTATTGTAGTAAAGTTATATCATCAAAACGAGTCGTGGATGCAAAATGCTGGATTTTACCGTAATTAATTAGATTTTTTTTATGGCAGTGGCACACACGCTAAAGGGAGATCCTATGGCGCTCGACGAGCGGTGTGTGTGCGAAGATGCTGATTGGCATGGTTCTTGAATAGTTGTAGGTTGTAATTAGGGGAAACAGATGTACATGGAGTGAGTTCCACAGTGATGCAGTGCGCTAGACAAAGGAGTTCTTGTAAAGCGATGTTCTAGATGTTTACAGTTGTACGACGAACTGGTGCGCTCTTGCCGTCTGTCGTGACTGTCTGACAGACGTTGTTTGAGGCGGGATGATGTCGGCCAAATCCTGGGAACACCTGCCGTGAAAATATCTGTAAAACAGGGATATCTAGGTCACATGTATGCGGTGTTCCAGATTATCCAGATTCCGGGTCAACTCCGGGTCGCCGACGAGACGCAGAGCTCTCTTCTGAATGGAATCCAGCAGGTTTAGGGTGTGCTTTGGTGCGGCACCCCAGATGTGTGAGCAATATTCTAAGCACGGTCTCATTCGTGCTGTGGAGAGCAAGAGCAACTGCTCCGGTATATATGGTTTTTTGTTGCGATATGACGCACCAAGCTTCTGGGAGGCTGATTTTTCGATGTTAGCAACATGGTCATGCCAGGACATATTGCTATTGACCGAGACACCCAGTAGTCCGATTGACGAGGATGAAGGAATGATCGATACTGCCATAATGGTGTCAGGGCTCGTCGTATTGGCCCTCTTGGTAAACGTGGCTGCTTGGGTCTTTGCTGCATTGGACTGGACCAAATTTCTGTCGTCTCAAATTTGAACTCTTTCCAGGTCTTAATTAATTGCTGTAATCTGCTCCTGCCTGCAGTGATATGTCTCAGTCGCTGGTAAAGGTTTAAATATACTCGGTATTGTGACCAATATATAATGATACATTCCTATGTGTATCTTATTTTGAAATTGTAGCGTGGAAATGTTACAAAACCCAGTAGTACGATTTTAATCTTTTACTGGTCGATTTGTGTTGTCGATACTCTCGCTACCCTACTTCTCGCCATCTTACTTCCTGTGTTCCAAGTCGCTTGAAAGATGAATCCGTTTGGAACGCCCTCTTGACATTATATAATATGGTTGATGGGACTTTTCTCTCCTGCACGCTTGACGCGTGTAGGAGAAAGATGAAAGAGACCGGTTTTCAATATTTAAAATTTTCGCTGTTATTTTCAACCATCGGGTCTCATTACCATCTGATCTTGTAGTGAAATTCATCGGTAAACATACTGTCAGGTGTAGTTTCTGATATTATCGGCCGTATTGTCGAATGCCGATAAAGATGTTTAACAACTAGTGTGGTTACCCTTCCTATGAAAAAGTGATCCTTCGTAAGAAGAACTACCTTTCCTAAACTTCCGTAGGCCGAATGACCTTCCATGCCCTTCTATGGGACAGAATTTTCTCCCTTGGGGCTGACCGTTATTTAGTGGTCTTTCGTCTTTTCGTTTTTGTTTAAAGGGTACCGTTCTTGATTATTGAGCTTACTGATAAATAGCTTTAGGTTATATATTATAGTGTATCATATCTATGCCTGTTTCTTACCATATTTTCTTTACATATATTTATTTTACTCATTATCACATATAGTTATCATCTCGAGTAGGGAATTTATTTTGCTAATACGATAATCAAATGATTTATTTTTACTGTAATTATCATACCTGATATTATCTCGAGTAAGGAATTTATTTTGCTAATGTTATGATAATTAATGGATTTACTTTTACTGAATCGAGTATACCTTTACCTAACTGTAGGTCATCTCTTATAGTATATCATACCTGTTATCATTGAGTTATTGAATTATCGTTGGATGGCTTTAAGTCATTCATTATATATGCCGATTATTTGATTTTGACTTTCCTTATTACCGATATAGTATTACCTTAATTAGCAAATATCTCGATAATGCTTTCGTGATTATCTGATTTACTTGTGTATTACACTTACAGAACAATTAGTTTTTACTGTAATCAGCTGTACGCCTCATAGCAGTGAACGGGTTTTATTTAGCTGCAAGTTGCAACTTTATTTTTTCGCCTTAGTAGTGCTATCGAACTGAGCTCAATTCGTTTTTATCGGCTAGGTCTATATATATTTACATCATTAGTTATTTCATTGATTTAGTGTGTCTTCATTAATATTTTATTGATATAATGATATTATCGCTACCATGAGATTCATTTAGATTAGTTGTGTTTAGTTATCCCTTCGTATAAACCTGTAGATAATTACCGGCTCTATACATACATATTTACTTCATTGATTATCTTATTGATTTATTATAAAACCAGTTTAGTAAAATTCTTCCTATTTATAGTGTTTCGTGATTGACTACATTAAGTCAAACCATTAAGAATCAATGGTTGGTTGAAATTATTTCAAGATATGAATTGGGCAATATTAATGTTATGGGACCTAGATTGAAAGTATCTAATTTTGCTTAGTTATGGGCGATACCATAAGTTCAAATTAATTGTCTTTGGAGTGTTAAATTAATGTCAAACGTACTCTTCCTTAAAATATACATTTGATTTCAAAATTTTCATAATATTCTTGTTTAGGGTATGTTTCTAAATTGTACTGCCCTGATTTTAATGTGTAAACATCACTGATAGATTCCTAGTTAGAAATTTAGTAGCGCCTTCACCTAAGTGGCAACACATAGACCCACACCTTTAACTAAAATTAAAACCGATGAGTGAACCTCAATATTATGGACCGTCTGTTGAGCAATTGACAAAACAATCTTACATAATTAGCGCCCAACGTTTAAGGTGGATTACAAAATTTTATCAATTTTTTTATATAGTCCCATGATTATGAGTGATTTTCTATTCTTGACAGAATGGCAAATAAAAAAAATCATAACAAAATTAGTGAATACAATCTAACATTAGCTAACAACTAATACTGCCATTTTCTGACCGTTACGGATATTCCGAAATTTTCATGATTACTGAACATCCTATATAGAGCCCGAAACATCTAATATATTGAAGATCCACATTATTAATAGACAATAAGGTTTTTCTCGCCAGTATTGTAGTAACGGTAAGCCAAACTCAACGTTGTCTTTGCCTGACATGTAGCACGCCTATGGTTCGTATTAAACTTTAAGTAAATTTTTGAGATCTCCTATTGCACTTTTTACAAAAACACCCAGTATTTAATTGAATCACACACAATTTCGTATCGTATCCAGTGCTTTGAATCGATTCCATTAATATTGATGTTGATTTAAAAAAGCTTCTGACAACACTTTGAAGAATTATTCCAATTTTTGATCTCAATAAAAATCACTCGTTAACTTGACAGAGTTTTATTTTAACATCGAGCAAAGCAGGTGACAACTAAGATCACAATATAAATTCGGGCAAGTATTTATAGAAAATTATAATGATAAACTCTGGTAAAAATTACTAGTTAACAATAATAAAAGATAACATACGAGTCTTTCTAAATGTAAACACAATCCGACAAATATCAGTGCAGATAAAATACGGTGTAAAAAGATAAGGTTTAATTATTAAGCAACGTAAAGTAAATTCAAATATTATCAGCATTAGATAAAGTCTGGCATTTAAAGATAAATTACGGTAAATAGTCCAGTATGCAAAATATCGAAACTTATCATGAAACAATGTCTCTTCACAGTGGCGTACCAT
Source organism: Pissodes strobi (assembly GCA_016904865.1). Lineage (NCBI taxonomy): Eukaryota > Metazoa > Arthropoda > Insecta > Coleoptera > Curculionidae > Pissodes > Pissodes strobi. Next base: position 7,131 of record MU185321.1, read on the forward strand.
GGTTGGTTGGCTATACAGTGTAACTCCTCCCATCTGAGAAGAAACCGTAGGGTTTGGATTGTTTGGCTAGGGTTTCTCTTCCATCTCTATTTCTTCTTTTCTGGCAGTCTTCTTTTTGCAAAGACGGCACGGGTATGGATAACAGGTTCTGTGGTACCATGTAACTCCCAGGAAGATGAGAACTGTAACCACAATGACATAAGGGTAGTGAATATCCATAGGTGGACATTGGCTGGTCCAATACATCAACCATATGTTGAGCATTCATCTTGGTAGTTAGGCGATTTATTTCTTCTAAATTCAAATTACTGATCTTGAGTTTCTGTGGTCGTTCAGGCAGTTGAGATAAGTCAAGTTTAGATAGTTGAATAACAACTACTGGTGCTGTATCTTGGTTTTCGGCTCTAAATGTTTCTTCATTAATAATAGTATGACACTTATCTGGGATGTAGATAAGATAACTTCCGGCATCTATCTCATAGCGTCTTTCTGTAGAGCAGATTTCAATAACAAGCATATTCTTTGGCGTGGTAAGTAGTACTGAACGCGGCGTGACTTGATTGCTTATAGGTTTGTCTAAGTAGACTGGGGCAGTAGAAGAGTTCTGCGGTTGGTTTTTCTTGATGATATCTACAATACAGTCTTCCTCATTTAGTAGCAAATTCTTACAGTAGCAGGTGTTTTCAATTTCCTCGCATGGTTGCTCCATATATTGATAAAATTCACTTAGCTCACTTAAGATAAGGTAAGGTTTTGGTGAAGGAATTATTTTGTTATCAATCGCAACTGGATAAACAAAATAAGTTTTAAAATCGCCAGAGTTTAGAATTGGAAAATGTATAAGAAACATTAATTTTTCATTTTTGAAAATCATTTGAATACCCAAGAAAGAGTAGTAGTTATAATGATTTTTAAATTGAACCAACTGATTTGGCAAGTATATGGATTTCATTTTTATAATCAATGAATTAAAGGGTGCTAAGAGATAGAAAAGTGGGATGTACTCTATTAAGATTTGCAAAAGCCTTTGCATTTGTGATCTCATTTAGTTGAGTATTGAGTATAAAGAGTGAATTAATAATCAAGTTTAGAGTATTGACTTCATTTATAGATTCTGAAAAGTCATCAATTAATTTATTGATTATAATTAATTTTTTTTTATTTGAAAGAGACTATAATTGGTTTTAACTATAATTTCTTTTGCTAATGTTATTTGTTCATTAATTCTATCTTGAAGCAGATGGTCGTTTTTGTCATGATGTGTTAAAATTTAATTTATTCTTTTGCCGTCATCGGCATCGAGTGTCCCGAATAACCATTTCGATACTTTACCACCTAAATTTATTAATCCGCGTTTAGATCTAGCTTTTGGGTTAATAATTCCGATGGAGTTATCTACGTAATTCAGTAAAATATTTGCTTGGTTTATTAAGTTATATGTATGGTTACCAAGATTTTTCTTTACACTTACAAAATTAAGTTGTAATTTTAAGTTATTCCTAATATTAGTTAAGTCACTAATATTTATATAGGAAACAAAAGTATGCTTACTTAATATTATTTTAGTTGTCTGTAAACTAATAGGTAGAATAGTATTAGTTAGTTTTTGGATATTGGCGTTAGTATATAATAGAAATAGTGAGAAAATAAGCATCAGTCTCATCTGCAACAAAGAGAAACTATTAACATTTCTTACGTTTTTTTAAATTTTGTTTTGAATATTTAGATGTATCGATCTTTATTTTATTATGGGTCTGAGCTACAGGGTTTACTTTAGTAAATTATAGCGCTAATTTATCTCTTGTCAATACTTTATGGTAAACCTTATCATCTTCAGCCAATGTTATAGGTTCTTTTCGCTTTGCATTTATTTTATTTAAAATTTGAGTTTTCTTTATTTTAATATTCTGATTGATTTCTTCATATTTTTCCTTTAATTTCTCCTTATGATTTTCGACATATTTGGACACTATTTTTTTCTCTTCTATATCATAAGAATCTTTTGAATTAAAATGGCCTGACATTACCTCGAAGGGTGTATATCCAGTGCTTGAATGTATTGAGTTATTATAATGGATCAAAGAATATTTTATAAGGGTATTTAATGGTTCTTGTGGATTAGCTTGTGTTTTAATTCTAACTTGCTCTAACATAGTACTATGAAATCTTTCGATATAGCTGTTAGAGTTTGGGTTTTTTGGGGTAGTATAGTGGATATTAATTTTATGTAAATTACAAAAATCAGTGAAATTCTTATTGTTGAACTCAACCCCATTGTCACAAACTATAGTTTCTGGAAGACCATAGTGAGAAATAAACGTCAATAGTCCGTCAAGAACATTAACTGCGTTTACTCCAGGGAGATGATATACTTGAGCAAACTTGGAGAATGTGTCTATTATGGCCAGAAATTTTTCTGTGGGTATTGATAACGAATCAATATGAATCCTTTTAAATGGCTTTGCTCCAGTAGGGATAGGTTGAAAGTTAAATTTATTAGGAGTCCTTTCGTATTTGGATTTCTGGCAAATAGGACAATTATTAACATAGTTAGTAATATCCTTAAGTAATGTTGGCCAATAATAGTTTTTTCTAAGGGATTCTTGAGTAGTGGTTATCCCACGATGTCCTGTGTTATAGACATCATGATAGTTTGGGTTAATTTGGGTTAGTTAGTTAGTTAGTTTTATCTTGTTGATCGTTTTGCAATAAAACGTCTGTTAATTTTGTTGAACATATCAGTAATCTCGATGGGTTTCTTATTATTTTTTCCTGAATATTTCGAAGAAAGTATTTTTCGTCCTCTTTATTTGGAAAGTATAAATGATGGGTGTTATTACATTTTAAATTATTTACGAATTCTTCTAAACCTTCATCAATATTTCTTCTGCGAAGATTTATAAAATACCTATTATTTTCAAACATCTTTTCCTTAATAATTCTTGGTACTGAGGAAGAATCTGAAACCTTAATTATCATTTGATATTTAAAATAATTTAGGGGTTTATCGCAGTAAGGATATCAAAGTAATGGGGGGTCATCTGCTGAATGAATAGTTGTAACATAATTCTCATTGTCTTTAAAGAATTCTTGAATTGACATGTCGATATCTCCTGCTTCATTAATCATTGAATTAGGTGGCATAATTTGATTAGTAGTTATTGTTTCTTCTGGTACCGTTGATATATTTCTGGATAGACTGTCAGCTACAGAATTATCTTTGCCTTTAATGTAGTCGACTTCATAGTCATATTCGCTTAGCAATAATTTCCATTTCACAAGCTTAGAATTTGGTTCTTTCAGGTTTTCTAACCATTTTAATGGTTTATGGTCTGTTTTAATTTTAAAATGTCTTCCAAAAATATATGGTCGGAAGTATTTGACTGACCAAATAATGGCTAGAAGTTCCTTTTCGGTGACGGAATAATTAATTTCATTTGGGTTTAGTGTTCTTTGCGTAACAAACAGGTTTGCCGTACTGGCTAAGTACTCCTCCTATCGCATATTGACTAGCATCAGTTGTTAAAGTAAATATTTTGGAAAAGTCTGGATGTACTAATAAGGGTTCGTTACACAAAATATTTTTACATGTTTCAAAGGCTTGTATAAATTGTTCTGTATGGTAATTTTTTTGCCCTTTTTTAGACACAGAGTCATAGGTTTAATAATTTTAGCCAAATTATTTATGAATTTTCTGTAAAATCCAACCATACCTAAAAAGCTCTTGATTTCTTTGTGCGTCTTGGGTAATGGCATTTTCAATATCGCGTCAATTTTTTTAAAAATTTCTTTAAGGTTTAATATATGCTCCTCTAGGGTTGTTGAAAATACTATAACGTCATCCATGTATACCGGGCAGGTTTTATTTATATAATTCTTAAGCATTTCGTTAATCATTCGCTGAAAAGTTGCTGGGGCATTTTTCAGCCCGAATGGCATCCTCAAAAATTCGTAATGTCCTTGTTCTGTGGAGAATGCAGTCTTTTCTATACTTTCTTTATGCATCCTGATCAGATGGAACCCGCTGGCTAGGTCTAGTGTCGTGAAGTATTGGCATTTACCCAGTTTGTCTTATAGGTCGTCTATATTTGGGATTGAAAATCTATCCTGAACAGTTTTCGCGTTTAGTCTTCTGAAGTCTATCACGAGACGCCATTTGGGTACACCACTCGCATCTAGTTTCTTTGGTACTCTCCAAATAGGGCTCGACCATGGACTAGTACTGTTTCTTATTATTCCATCTTCCAACATCTTTTGCACTTGCTGTTTTACTTCGTTCTTATGAATTTGTGGGAGTCTATAAGACTTTGTGTACAAGGGTTCTTCATTTGTTGTTATTATTTTATGAGTCGTCTGAGTAGTTGAAGACAAAGGCTCATTTGGATTTTGGAAAATGGATGAGAATTGTCTGCAGAGCTTAAGAATTTTATTCTTTTATTCTTCATCCAAGTGATCTAATCTTAGTAAATGTTCTATTTCATTTTTCTCTCGATATATACCATCCTTTTCTATTTTAGTGTCATACAAATCGAACTCATCCAGTTCGTACACTTGTAATGGACCTTTCAATGGAACATAAGAGTCTTCTATGATCACATTATAGATTTCGACGAGTGCTTGTCCATTTTTTACCGTTATTATTCCTTCAGGTATAAAACAATGATTATTTAGCTGATTGTGGGGGATTTGTCGGAAGTTTCGTCATTAATATCTCATTTTCATTTAGGGTAATATTAAAACAATTATAATCTAATGGAGAACACTGATAAACTGGTATAGTAATATCGTTTCGTACAAGAAAATTTTATTGTAAATTCCAATTGAAACTCATATTTCTTAAATCTCTAAAGCTAATGAGACCATCGAAAAAGGGGTGAAAATCAAAAAGATTAAAATTTATTTTTTCTTTAGTCTGAAATTCCTCAAAAGCAGGAACATGGGCTTCGTATTTTACTTCTTTTTGTCCACAAGCTGTTTTAATTACATTTGGTCTAATAATAATGAAATCGGAAAAATATTTCTTTGCCAAGTGGGGATTAATAAGAAATATATGACTTCCAGAGTCAATAAGTAGTTTAAGAGGAGAACCTTATCCAGATATTTTATTATATGGCAGCTTATGGTTCTCTGTTCCATTTACTAGATAGGATTCGTTCCAAAGGCCTCTTTGTGAAAATTTTCATCTGAAGTCAGGGGCTGTTGAGTCTCCTGACATAATTTATTTTCATTCAAGGATGGGTCAATTGATTCATAGGCTTCTTGCTCGTAAGACAAAGTAGTGATATCAAAGTTAGGTTCCTCTGGAGTCGTGAGATCACACGCTTCAAAATATTTTGGGTTATTAAGGTTATGTAATTCCTCAAAATGGTATCTGGGCCTTGTTTGAGATTGCGAAGGGACATTTGGTTGAAATTGGAACCCAGTCTTAGAATATTGTGGGTGCGGTCTTAAAGTGCTCCTTGTAACAACAGACATTGGTGTAGGTTTTTCAGTAGGAACTCTGTTTGTGGGTTTCTACACATTAATCTTACTTTGGGGTTTACCGAAAACTTGATGGTTAGTAAAAAATCTTTGCTGTGGGACAGGCCTTGGATTTATTGAGAGAAGGGCTGACTTGGAAACCTATTTGGATGAAAAGATTGTTGTGGAATAAATTGACCTTGATTTGGCAGGAAAGGTCTTGATTGAAATTGTTGTGTCATGGTTTGATGCACTGGCGTTTTGAAACTAGGGGAAGGCAAACTATGTGACGAATTTCTTTTAGTTTCGTTAACAATAGAAAGAAAATTTTCCTCTTCAATTACGCGTTGCATTGCCGATTCTAGACTATCTGGATTTGCTAATCGAACAGGGGTTTGAATACTTGGAGGTAAGTATTTCAAGAATGTAATCAGAACTAACTTTTCTATATTTTTAATTTGGGCTACTTTTTCTTCATTCGATATAGAAGAGTCGTTATTGATTGAAGAAAAAATAAGACTTCTTGTGTATTGACAACGTACACCAAAATCGTATGAATTCTCTTTAGAACTAGGCTTAAGGTTATGTAATTCTTGTAAAAGGCAGGTAAAGGATCTTTGATCACAAAACGAAAGTTTTAAAACATCTTTGACTTTATCCCAACTATCTAATTCTGTACGACTAGAAATGAAAGTCAAGGCTTTCCCTCTAAGCTTACCAATTATAGCTCGAAAAATTATTCTTTTAACTACAGCATCAGCTGCATTAAATGTAGCAAATGTTTCATCGCATGCAGCCAAGAAATTGTTTAGCTCACATGGATCATTGCTAAAATGTGGTATAATATCTAAAAATAATCTTAATTGTTGATAATCCGCCATATTTGTATTATTGTCTAAGTCAATATTAGCAAAATTACTGGTCAAATTATTAACGAAGTCAAAATTAAAATTTTTATCTTGATAATCAAAAGGTGATTGCTCAGGTTGGGAGTCACTATCTGATTCACTATTAGATCTAATCTGTCACTAAATTCTTTGTTCTTTCTTGCAGTTTCTTTTAAACTATTCAACATTTAAAATTAAACGAAAAAAGAAAGCAAAAATCATAATTCTTTCGAAACCGATTGAATAACAAAACAAAAACAACACCAAAAAAATATACCTTGATAAGAAATAATTAAAAAAATAAGTGAGAGAAATAAGGATTATTCAATAAAATGGATTCTTACCATGTATTTCTTCTTGTTTCACTTTTCACTTAGCTTCTAAAACCAAACAATGGATATTTGTTCCACGAATGGTTTGCCGCCGGATATCTTGAAAGTTTTTCAAAATTAGGCCCGAAACTACATTAGAATGTCTTGCAAAAAAATCGCTAAACAATATCGGTGGAGATCAGTCCAAGAAAATTGCCGCTGCAACCTTTGCAAAACAAAGATGGAACTAACTTGTTTGTGTTGTAGAATGTTTCTAAGGTACTGTCTCGTCAAAGATTTGAAAATCACCAGAGAATTGAAAACACTATCCAGATATACGTTCCAGCACTATGTTTCACTCTTCTTCTGTACAAGACTTATCCTACCGACTGCGCCAGTTACGATGTTGATTTAAAAAAGCTTCTGACAACACTTTGAAGAATTATTCCAATTTTTGATCTCAATAAAAATCACTCATTAACTTGACAGAGTTTTATTCTAACATCAAGCAAAGCAGGTGACAACTAAGATCACAATATAAATTCAGGCAAGTATTTATAGAAAATTATAATGATAAACTCTGGTAAAAATTACTAGTTAACAATAATAAAAGATAACATACGAATTTTTCTAAATGTAAACACAATCCGACAAATATCAGTACAGATAAAATACGGTGTAAAAAGATAAGGTTTAATTATTAAGCAATGTAAAGTAAATTCAAATATTATCAGCATTAGATAAAGTCTGGCATTCAAAGATAAATTACGGTAAATAGTCCAGTATGCAAAATATCGAAACTTATCATGGAACAATGTCTCTTCACAGTGGCGTACCATGGTTGGTTGGCTATACAGTGTAACTTATTTGGTAAGACGGTGGAAAATATACGAAAACACTTTTGACTTTTGACTGATTTACATTTGAGAAGGACACTATGAGGCTGGATAAACGCAAATCATCTCACTTATTCGATCGATTGATTTCCCACAAAGAATACTGATCTTTATTAACACAACGCATCTGCAAAATTTAGAGAACTTTATACATTTCCTATATATTTCTTCGCAAACTTTGCCATCATGCTGTTTCCTGTTATATTGCCTCTTTTTCCTCGATAAAAGGGGACACATTTCGTCGTACTAACGACTATTTTTCTCTTCTAGCATCCGAAAGAAACGAACTTTAAATTAGAAGTTAAAATGGCGGCCATTAAAGCCGAAAAGAATTACGCCGGAACAAAAGTTGACGATTATGGCGGTCTTAAAAATAAATGTTCGACGAAAACGTCATTAGGTTTCGGTTAATTGCATTTCTTACGATAAAATCGCGATATAAATTTTTTATTCGGTTGTCTTATAGAAATAGCGAGCGGGATTTTATGTCATCCGGGCACTTAGATATAAAAGCGCTTTAATTGCCATGATTTTAAACACTAAAAGTCATATATTTATTTAAAAATGCAACATTCGTACATACTTACATGGAACGTTACTGCTAAGCATTACAATCATAAATGCAAATATATACGATTAAATTGCAAAGGGTTTTCAATAGACTAATACCGAAAACTAAAAACTCGCTTCAACTTGCGTATTTTATTATTTTTAGGCACCATTAAATGAGAAAATAATATCAACACCGTCGTAACAGAGAATGCCTTTATGATCAGCTTATTAAACTAAAGCAAAAGAGTATGTTTCAGCTAGTTCAGAAGTGGGATGGTAAACAACCCTATCCGTTTCACACTTTGTAATAGATCGGGTAATACATAATTTGTAAAATTTCGTGTTAAAGCTTAAAATATGCTAATTCCTAAGGTCCTAACCGCCGTTTTGACAAGATCCGGTTATGGTTAACTAGAAATCACACTTCACGTCGACTCGATTATAATAAAAGCCGATGAATATGATCCAGCCAAAATAACCCTTTCGCTTTCTCAACGTAATGGTTGAATTGCCAAAAACTGTATATTATTTGATAGATCCATTATATTGTGAACTACTAAAAAACATAAACCTACTAATTAAATATCACCCTGTCCTAAGTTTGAACTTGAAAAATGTTATATAAACATTCACTGTTAGTTATAAACAACTTGAGCGGTCGACGGGAGCGATTTTAATCCTTAAGCCGTCAGCAGTTTGTAACATATAAATACGCAGGCAAACGCCAAATTCATCAGGCTTTCGGGTCTCTCAATCCGCTCAGTCTTGTTGCGGGGCAGCCCATAGGTGCGTCCACTTCTAGTTGTTCTATCCTACAACCCCCATATCTGTGAACACCAGTGCACAGGCACAGGGCGATCAGGTCCTTACCTAACCTGGATGGACGTATGCACAGCTCATCTAAATGCCAACACACGGAAAAGCAAGAAAATCAATTCGACGCTATTTTAGACACACCCATAAGGAACCTTGTCACCACGACAGAACAGACAAAACCGAAAAGGACAACTACGAGCACCATCTACCAGGCTTTGTGTAAACCAAGCAGTCCGCAATACAAAGGAAACACAAGGAATCTGCAAACGATGGCATATCCTGTCGCAATCTATGAGAAACAGCTAAAAGCACAACGTAGTTTTCGTTTATTAAGTTAATTTACATCATGTTTACTGTAATAATAGAAATGTTATTTGAATATCATTATTATAAAGTGACACCAGATCGCATTAACACGTGCAAATAATCAGATTCATAAAGACATGATATGGATAATTGCAAAGATATTTAATTTCTATAAACAAAGCTAGCATGTTGAATTAGGCAGCAAGTAAAATAAATTAAGTGATTTGATATACAATGTCAGCAAGTTTTGGATAGGTTAAGAAATATAACTGAGTCAATAAACTGCTATAATGCTAATAGCAAATATTATTAAAATAGACGGGACCGTCTCTATACTATTATAGTTTTGATAAATTTCTAGATAATGGATATAAAAATAAAAATTAAAGAACTATGGTTAAGTAATATAAAGGCAGGTCCGGCTTTTGAATTTTATTCTAGCAAGAAATAAGTTTAACATACCGTAATATTGTTATAGTAGGATAGGTAGGTTATTGTAATACAGGGCCGCAATAAGTTGATTTTTAATGCCAAGGGTAAAAATTCATTATCTTTATATAAATATATATACCTCATTAACAGACCTTTCCCAAAACTAACCAATATAAAGACCATGAATTAATGTCAACTCTGTTGGGATGGACGCATCTTAACAGAGGATATAATATGATATAAAAGGCAATTTATTGGAAAAAGGCATAGACATAAAACTCTAGTTTTAAAAGTAATTGGCATTATAAGCCGGTATAAGGAAGGAAAGTGATGCTCTCAAAACGCATAGGTTTGCACTTGTTAAAATTAGATATAAGATAATAGGTCAGTAAGCTTAAAGAAATCAAATCGGGAGAGTTTTTTTATCATATATAATTAGTAATAAGTTAAAGACAGAACCGTATTTAAATAATACGTTTGTCACGTAGTTGCTTTATTAACACAATAAATACTAAGACGTAAAACGTTGTTTGTCATAGAAGCAAATACATTTTTAAAATAATACATTTCTAGTGAAAAGCCGGGTTTAACAAATTATGATTTTGTTAATAAGACAACTAAACGTCACAAGTAAGAAAACATAGGATAAGATTATAACATTTTTAATATAACTTGTAAAACAATTTTCCTTTTGTTACATGTATTCCTATTAGTAGCAGTCTCCAAACCACACAATAACTTACGACTGCATAGGATACTACAAAATGAAATGCAAATGGGTGGACCTAAGACAGAACAAGTCCACTGATGAAATATATATTAAATTATAATAAAATTAGGTGCAATGCAATGTGTCTTCTCGAATTGCGGTCTGTTTTCTCTCTTCTAAAGCAAAAAGTCAGGTTAAAACGTTGGGAACCAACGTTATCAGGGAGGGGGAATGTGTGAACTACTAAAAACATAAACCTACTAATTAAATATCACCCTATCCGAAGTTTGAATTTGAACTTGACAAATGTTATATATCACTGTTAATTATAAACAACTTGAGCGATCGACGGGAGCGATTTTAATCCTTAATGATGCAGCCATCAGCAGTTTGTAACATATAAATACGCAGGCGAACGCCAAATTCGTCAGACTTTCGGGACTCAATTCGCTCAGTCTAGTTGCGGGGCAGCACATAGGTGCGTCCACTTCTAGCTGTTCTATCCCACAACCCCCATATCTGTGAACACCTGTGCATAGGCACAGGGCGATCAGGTCCTTACCTAAGCTGGTTGGACGTATGCACAGGTATACGACATTCGGGGGATACTAATAGTAGAGAGAGTCGAAGTTACGAGTGAAGTATCAGAATTTCCAGTAAAGGGATAGTTTTTGGGGATTTTTAAAAAGTAGTGCGAGTGCCTGAGTAACCTGTGATAAACTTAAACCAGAAAGAATACATAAATAAGACAACACCGTCCCCATAAACTTTATTAATAAAAGTGACGTCGCTTTCTAGAAAAACTTTGAACTAAGACATGCATTTAATATTAATTGAGTATATTGTAAACTCTCAATTCAACTATACGCCTTTATTAGTATACAGTCTAACCCTTGTTAAGTTTGTTTGTAAATAAACTTGTTATTGTTTTTATCAATGTGTCTCTTTTATTAGCTCTTCTCAAGTTGACGTAGTGCGATCCTAAAACTGGGCTACTCTGCTGCACGCTAAATAAAGCGTGGCGTCACAAGTAAAAAATACAATTCGAGACAATATTAAAGAGTTTTAGTAATTATATTCAAGTATTCAAGTAGGCACAAAGGTCAGACTAATACCAGCTAACCGGCGGCTAAAATGGCGACTATTCCTCCTCTTTCACTGGCTTACCGATTTTTATTATACTCGTGTCAACCTGGGGTGAGATTCCTCGTTAACCACGTCCGGTATATGTCACGACCCTCGTTAGGCTTTAGCGAATAAATATTATGATTAACGAGAACGCTGTTACCTAGTCCCTTTCGCTTTCTCGTGAATAGGACATTCCACCGATATACAAAAACTTATGCGCTGATGAAATTCTTCATATAATAATATGCCAAACTGCTTATTCATCTCACTTCTGAATCGGCTGAAAAATAAATTTCCCTTATACAACTATCTTAAGGCCTAATTCCCAATAAAATAAAGCGTAACAACGCCTTTAGGCCCGCTTAGGCCGTCGTCGTCCGCCTCGCGCCACGTCTCCATTATTTCGGTTTACCCTCCCCTCGAATAATTCAGTCTCGTCGTGACACCGTTTTGATTGGCCCCTCAATATGGGCCTCGTATCGATCGAGCCGCTCGAGAGCTTCTCGAGAAGGAAGTTCACTTAACTTTCTTCTCATACCTCCGAAATTTCATATTCATTGAAAATAAAGCGGTTCTTTTAGCCAGACGGGCGATGATGTACAGTGTGTTTTGGAAATAGGGGAAGTAGTAAATTAGCAACGTTTATTTTAACGGCAGATTTGGCCACTTCATCCCTCTACATCTGTTCTTCACTTTCGGTCTAATTGTTCATTTCAAGATCTATCGTCGATGGACCTGTGGTTCAAATCAGGAATCTGTCAATATGACAATTTGTTAAAATCTGGAATCGTGCATCTAGAAATATGTGAACAGCCCCAACATCTGCTTCGATCGTCTAACATCTGCATCGATCATTTGAGCAAGCATCTCACTAATATTATTTGGCAAAATATCAGGAATTCTATTCCTCTGACGTCATGCTCTAAATTTAGGTTTATCGATAGATAGCTGAATATTTACCTGGTTTACCAATTTTATAAATATGTTTAAAAACATGTGGCCTAGAGAATACCTTATTCCGATATGCTTGGCATTGCAGCTTAAACCAAATGTCTAACTGATTTGGATATGATTTTGTTTATTGAGTAAGTCATAAAAGGAGGTTTAAGTCAGTGGTCAAAACGATATGTAAACACTAATTAGAAAACAATCTGGCTATAACATAGAGAAGGATGAATCATGACTAGTTAATGACTTCTCCACCTTGCCATGAACATAGAATACCTGAAAATACTAAAAAGAAAAACTTCCTGGAAGCTCTTGTCTATATAGTGTGAGCCTACGTTCTATAAAATAATCCTTGCTGAAATATCATGCGTTTCCCTTAATATATATGTGATAAGTTTTAAAGTTTGTTTTCAATCCAAGCTTGTCTCGCGATAAGAATATTATTAATGAGAAGTTAATTCTCTTTACTAAAATATTTAATTTTCGATGCTTTTTTATATATAATATACTGTTTGCTGGACCATAATGTATTTTACTTTTTATGTACGTTCGGCCACCATCCATCTTCGAAATTAGTAACAAGTTTGTTTATCTTAGAAGTAATCAAGTATACAGCTATTGAGTTATGTTAGTTATGTTGTTAAATCTGCGAACTCTAGATAATAACCATTTTTCACCGGACTTGGGTTTCATTTTAGGTAATGAAAGAGTAAAGTGACCACTTACTTGACTCTTTCATTACCTAAAATGAAACCCATAGAAAAGAAATGTCTAAATTGAAACATAAAGTTTTATTGATTTATCAACCTCGAACAACTGTCAGACAATAAACAAATGAGATTCTGGACGTTAGTAAATGAACATTCACTTCGTAATATTATTGATGCACTGTATATATTTTCAAAATAATAGGAGAGCTTTTGACCTTTTGCTACCAAATAATGTTTTGTTTTTGTTCTAAATAAGTTCATAATAATCAATTGTTGTTATTTTAATTTTTTTTCGTTTTAACAACCAGCAACTGTTGTTGAAGTTGGCATTAATACTTTTTGACATGTCTGTATACCGTTTGTTCCATTAAGTCTCTAAGTTAATATTTGCCACAAAAATCCACTGTTATAATCTAAAGCTTATTTCACCTATACAAATATGTCATAGTAACTGAATAAATTAGCCACTAATTGTAATATCCCCGTGCAGAAAATATAACGTGTACAACGAAATTTAATGTAACCCGTAAATTGGTTAAAAGTACGTACAACAACGAATTACTTTATTTAAACAATATTGCATGTAGCTCTCTCCATATTAGCCGATTTATTATTCATAAAATTTTTAGCTTTACTCGGGTATTCGATAGAAGAAGTTATTACATTTATATGGGAAAGAATCATATTCCATTCTATCGGTAATTAAATAAAATACAGTAAACATTTCATTCAATTCAATTCCGATTATACGAGTTTTATTACTCT